>JAQZBX010057402.1:0-17969 GCA_029593785.1 Cabassous unicinctus
AATCTTACAGAAGCTAATGTTCGCAGTTAGCTTCAGCGTTAAGGGGGTTTGGGTTAATCTTTACTAGGGGTGGCTTTTGATCATTCTATGGTCACGTGATTGGTCAGGCCCAGATGCATATCCGGGGTATTGTCTAAGCAAGTTTTATGGCCTTAGGAATTTTCATCAGTGTTACCTTGTTTAAAAATCTCCATTACAGTAGAGACTGTCTGGAGGGCTGCTCTGGGGCTCAGGACACCAGGGGAAGGTGAGACACCACCCAGATGAGAGAGAGGTGAGGGAAAGGAGTCTCAGCTAGCTGAAAACTCCTGTGAGTAGAGCAGCAAAGGCAGTAGCTGGCACTCTTCTCCCAACCTATGGAGCAAATAGCAGTCTGTGGACTACTGCAGCTGTGGACTGAGGGGGTCACAGGGGTCCTCTTCCCCCAAGAAAGGGAAGAGGGGGAGTCACAGTCTACAGCAAATTCAGATTGTGGCCACTGAATTTGGTTTGCTGCATTGGTGAGGTCACACACTTCCAGGCTGGTTTGGGCCACAACATTGTTTGCCCTGAGAGCCAGCAGGGAGCTAAAGATGATTTGCCGTCTCAAACACCCTCCCTACTGCCTTGGGCTGATTGCTGAAAAGGCAGAGGGAGAGAAGGTGTGGTCAGCCTGTGGGGAAAATAGCCTCTGATAAAGTTTGTTTGCAAGGCTTGGCCAGCCCTGAGGACATGGCTTCTACACCACCTGAGGAGATACACTGATACTCCTAGCACTTGGGGTCTCAGCTGAGAGGTCTGCCCAAGAGTACCATCTGCTGACCACACTGGAAAAGTGCACAAAAGGAAAAAGAATTATTAATAAATAAAAGAAGCAAGCAGGTGCCTTTACTGCCTTGAAACAGCTAATCAATGAGGTTTATACAAATCTCCTGAATCAAATCATGGAGTTTAAGGACAACATGGCTAAAGAAATAAAAGACATTAAGAAGACACTGAGTGAGCACAAAGAAAAATTTGAATTCTTGGGTAGAAAAATAACAGAGCTTAAGGGAATGAAAGTCATAAATAAGTGAGATTAAAAATACAACAGAGGCACACAACAGAAGATTTGAAATCATGGAAAAAAGAATCAGTGACATAGAGGAAAGAGCAACTGAAATTGAAGAGAAAGAAGAACAGAGAGAAAAGAACGGAAAAGGTTGAGCAGGGGCTCAGGGTGTTGAATAATAACATGAAGTGCACCAACATGCATGTTATGGGAGTTCCAAAAGGAGATGAGAAGGCAAAAAGGGCAGAGAGTATTTGAGGAAATAATGGCTGAAAATTTCTCAACTCTCATGAAAGACATGAAAATAAGTGTCCAGGACGCACAGCATATTCCTATTAGAATAAATCCAAATACAGCTTCCCCAAGACACATAATATGAAGAATGCCAAATGCCAAAGATAAAGAGAAAATTCTGAAAGCAGCAAGGGAAAAGCAAAACATTACATACAAGGGGCATCCAATAAGACTTAGTGTGGATTTCTCTTTAGAAACCATGGAGGCACTGAAAGAAAAATACTGCCAGCCAGAAATTCTTTATCTGGTAAAACTGTCCTCCAAATATGATAGTAAGCTTAAAATATTCACTTATAAATAGAAACTAAGAGAGTTCATAAACAAGAATCCAGCTCTACAAGAAACTCTAAAGGGAGTTTTGCAGCCAGAAAAGACAAGGCAAGATAAAGAGGCATGGAGGCAAGTGTAGAAGTGAAGATAGCAGAAAGAGTAATCAAAAAGGCAAAAAAAAATGGACAAAAATAAGCTATGACAGATGAAAGCCAAAGGATAAAATGGCTGATGTAAGAAATGCCTTTACAGTAATAACATTGAATGTTAATGGATTAAATTCACCAACCAAAAGACATAGGCAGACAGAATGGATGAGAAAACATGAGCCATACATATGCTGTCTGCAGGAGACTCACCTTAGACCAAAGGATGCAAATAGACTGAAAGTGAAAGGTTGGGAAAATATCTTTTATGTAAATAGTATTCAAAAGAGAGCAGGAGTAACTATACTAGTGTCAGACAAAACAGACTTTAAATGCAAAAAAAGTGATAAGAGATGCAGAAGGCCATTATATATTAGTAAGAGGGACAATCCACCAGGAAGGAGTTACAGCCATAAATATCTGTGCACCTAACCATGGTGCCTCAAAATATGTGAGGCAAACTCTGGCAAAACTGAAAGGACAAATAGATGTCTCTACAATATTAGCTGGAGACTTAAACACATCATTCACATCAACAGATAGAACAACTAGATAGAGGATCAACAAGGAAACAGAGAATTTGAGCATTATGATAAATGAGCTGGACCTGAGAGACATATACAGAACATTGCACCCTAAAATCAGCAGGTTAAACATTCTTATCAAGTGCTCATGGATCTTTCTCCAGGATAGACTACATGTTGGACCACAACATAGCTGTCAAAAATTCAAGAAGATTGGGAAGCGGGTGTGGCTCAATCGATAGAGCTCCCGTTTACCATATGGGAGGCCCCGGGTTTGCTTCCCGGGGCCTCCTTGTGAGGGCAGGCCGGCCCGCGCGGTGCGGTGGGCTGATGCAGCAAGACCTCACAGCAAGGGGGAGATAAGCAGACACGGAAAAGACACACAGCAAATGGACACAGCAAACACAAGCAGCAAGGGGGGGATAAATAAATAAATAAATAAATCTTAAAAAAAAAAATTCAAGAAGATTGAAATTATACAAAGCACATTCTCTGGTCATAATAGAATGAAGCTGGAAACCAATAATAGATGTGAAAGGGGGAAATCTGCAAATGTATGGAGGCTAAACAGCACACTCTTAAACAATCAGTGGGTCAAAGAAGAAATTGCAAGACAAATTAGTAGATATCTAGACATGAATGAAAATGAGAGCACAACATATCAAAACTTATGGGATACAATGAAAGCAGTGCTGAGAGGGAAATTTATAGCCCTAAATGCCTATATTAGAAAAAGAAGAAAGAGCTAAAGTCTAAGCCTAACAATAACTGGAGAAACCAGCAAAAGAGCAGCAATCCAATACCAAGGCAAGCAGAAAGAATAAAATAACAAAGATTAGCACAGAACTAAATGAAATTGAGACCAAAAAAACAATAGAGAAAATCAGCAAAACCAAAAGCTGGTTCTTTGAGAAAATCAATAAAATCGACAAACCCTTAGCAAGACTAACAAAGAAAAAAAGAGAGAAGATGCAAATAAATAAATTCAGGAATGAAATGGGGAGCATTACAACTGACACCACAGAAATAAAAAAGATCATAAGAGGATATTATGAGAAACTGTATGCCAACAAATTAGACAACCTAGATGAAATGGACAAATTCCTAGAATTGCACAACCTACATTGACTCTACAAGAAATACAGGAACTCAACCAACCAATCATAAGCAAAGAGTCTGAAACAGTCATCAAAACTCTTCCAACAAAGAAAAATCTGTCCAGATGGCTTCATGGGTGACTTTTACCAAACATTTGGAGAAGAATTAATACCAGTATTGTTTAAATCTTCCAAAAAATTGAAAAGGAGGGAAAATTACCCAACACATTTTATGAAGCCAACATCACCCTAATACCAAACCAAGATAAAGATACTATAAGAAAAGAAAATTACAGACCAATCTCTCTAATGACAGTATATACAAAAATTCTCAACAAAATACTTGCAATTTGAATCCAACAGCTTATAAAAACAATTATCCATCATGATCAAGTGGGTTTTATTCCTGGTTTGCAAGGGTGGTTCAACATAAGAAAATCAATTAACGTTATATACCACATTAACAAATCGAAAGGAAAGAAAACACATGATCATCTTGAATAATGCAGAAAAGGCATTTGACAAAATCCAGCATCCTTTCTTGATAAAAACACTTCAAAAGATAGGTATAGATGGAAAGTTCCTCAACATAATAAAGGGCATATGTGAAAATCCCACAGCCAACATCATAGTCAGGGGTGAGATTGAAAGCTTTCACTCTAAGATCAGGAATAAGACAAGGATGCCCACTGTCACCACTGTTATTCAACATTGTGCTAGAAGTTCTAGCTGGAGCAATTAGGCAAGAAAAAGAAATAAAAGGCATCCAAATTGGAAAAGAGGAAGTAAAATTCTCACTATTCACAGATGACATGATCCTATATTTAGAAAATCCTGAAATATCTACAATAAAACTACTTGAGCTAATAAATGAGTTCAGAAAGTGGCAGGATAGAAGATCAACATGCAAAAATTAGCAGTGTTTCTATACACTAGTAATGAGTAAGCTGAGGAAAAGGTCAAGAAAAAAATTCCATTTACAATAGCAACAAAAAGACTCAAATATCTAGGAATTAATTTAACTGGGAATGAAAAGGATCTGTATTCAGCAGACTACAAAACACTGCTAAAAGAAATCAAAGAAGACCTAAACAAATGGAAAGACATTCCATGCTCATGGATTGGAAGACTGATCATTGTGAAGATGCCAATTCTACCCAAATTGATTTATAGATTTAATGCAATTCCAATCAAAATCCCAACAGTCTACTTTATAGAAATAGAAAAGCCAATTACCAAATTTATTTGGAAAGGAAAGGGGTCCCTTTCCCTTTGTTTAGGTTACCAAAAGCATCCTAAAAGAGAAGAATGAAGTTGGAGGACACACACATCCTGATCTTGAAGTGTATTATAAAGCTACAGTGGTCAAAACAGCATGGTATTGGCGTAAAGAATAGAAACAATGATCAATGGAAACAAATTGAGAGTTCAGAAATAGACCCTCACCTCTATGGTCAACTGATTTTCGATAAGCCTACCAAGTCCACTTTTCCGGGACAGAACAGTCTCTTCAATAAATGATCCTGAGAGAACTGGATATCCATAACCAAAAGAATGAAAGAGGACCCCTTTCTTACTCCCTATACAGCAATAAAATCAAACTGAATCAAAGACCTAAACATAAAATCCAGGACCATAAAACTCCTAGAAGATAAGGCAGGGAAACATCTACAAGACCTTGTAGTAGGTGGGGCTTTCTTAAACCTTACACCCAAAGCACGAGCAAAACAAAAAAACAATAGATAAATGGGACCTCCTCAAAATTAAACACTTCTGCACCTCAAAGGACTTTATGAAGAGGGTAAAAAGGCAGCCTAATCAATGGGAGAAATCTGACAAGGGTCTAATATCCATGATATATAAAGAGATCCTACAACTCAACAATAAAAAGACAAATAGCCCAATTAAAAAATGGGCAAAAGATCTGAAGAGACATTTTTCTAAAGAAGAAATACAAATGGTGAAAAAATACACGAAAAATGCTCAACATCACTGGCTATTAGGGAAATGCAAATCAAAGCTTCAATGAGATATCATCTCATGCTTACTAGAATGGCCACTATTAACTAGACAGAAAACCACAAGTGTTGGAGAGGATGTGGAAAGATAGCTTATTCACTGCTGGTGGGACTGTAGAATAGTACAGCCACTGTGGAAGTCTGTTTGGCAGTTCCTAAGGGATTTAAATATAAATCTGCCATTTGACCCACTATTAGAAATATACTCAGAACAAATGAGGGCAGTGACATGAACAGGCATCTGCACACTAATGTTCATAACAACATCATTCATAATTGCCAAAAGATGGAAACAACCCAGGTATCCATCAACTGACGAATGGATAAACAAACTGTGGTATATATACATGATGCAATATTATTCAGCTGCAAGAAGAAATGAAGTTGTGAAGGATATGACAATGTGGATGAACCTGGAGGACATTATTTTGAGTGAAGCAAGCCAGGCAAAAAAGGACAACTATTGTATGACTTCGCTATTAGGATCTAAATATAATGAGCAAACTTATGGAGTTAATAGCTAGAATATAAGTCACTGGAGAAAAAAATGCCGAGGTTTAATCTATGCAGAATTGGTAAAAAGTTGTTTGTAAATGTTTAGAAATGACTAGAAATGGTGAAAGCACATCATAGGATTTGTAATTAGTAGTGCTAACATATGGGTATGATAGTAGTTTGTTTTTGTTGGGTTTTTTTAGAGTAATAAAAATGCTCTAATATTGATAGAAGTAATGAATGCACAACTCAGTGATTATACTGAATGCCACTGTTTGTACACTTTAGATAAATTATATAGTTTATGAACAAAAAAAAATAGAGTGGTATGGGGGGGAAATATACCAACTGTAAGATATGGATTATAGTTAGTAATACTTTGATGATGCTCTTTCATACTTGTTACAAATTTTTCACAGCAATTCAAGTTATTTGTTGTGGAATAGTGTATGGGAGCCCTGTATAATGTTATGCATGTTTGTTTTGTAAGCTCACAACTTTTACTATATACTTTTTGTTTATGTATGCTCATGTATGAATTATATACTTCAATAAATTGTTTTTAAAATGAAAAAAAAAAGGTAACCAGGCAGTTATATTAGTAAACAAATAAAATATTGGATACTTTCTCTGAAAAAAAAAAAAAAAAAGTTATACACAGCACTTGCTTAAAAGAAAATGACTTGCCCTGGCTTTTTTTTTTCTTTCCCCGTTCCCTTGGGCTGGAAAATAGAAGCAACAGTGACCTAATTTTACCTTTGAAGTTAAAGACAACACCCTAAGCAGTGCAGGGCAATAAAATGAAAGGAAATTGAGTCTCTGAATGACTTCATGCAGCGGAATTTAGCCTGTCCAGACAGGAGAGAGAAATAAACATGTCTTTTTTTTTTTTTTTTTTTTAAAGAATCTTAACTTTCGATCATGCTTTAAATTGGCCAGTGTTTTCCCAAAAGTCTCCACATTCTATTACATGATTGTGACACAGAATTGGCAATGATTTGAAGCATATTTATTTTCTTTTGCTTTGTGTTTGAGACAAAACATTTATAATTAAAGTCTCACATAAGTTTTTATTAATATAAGGGCTTCTGCCAGACATCTTTAGGTTTAGTGTGTGCCGTGGAGAATATAACCCCTCTTTGGGAATCATGACTTCTGGAACCACAAGCCTAGGATTGTGGGGATAGGAAGCACAAATTCCTGCAAAAAAGTTACCGTGAATGATGGTGAGTGGGCTCACACGTACTTCCACTCCTGATCTTCAAACCCAGGTTTTCCACCTGTTGCGAACACAGCCCCATATAATGACTTTCAGTGTAAGGTATGGACAGCATCCTGAGGGATGGTGACCCATTCTCTCAAAGGGTCATATCCAAGTTGACCTCCTAATTGCATCTTTAAGAGTCTCAACCACAGCACAATAGGGCCAACAAATTCTAAATAACGTGATATGTGCTAGAACCAGGAGATGCCATGGTCACATGGACTTAAACTCATTCTGAATTGTGTAAATGGCCAAGCTCAGCCCCAAGAATTGAAAAGAAGTTCACCATGGGAGGGAGGTGTAGATGTTGGCTGTGGTCCTAGTAGCCATTGCAGAAAAAGAGCTATACTTTTAATAGCAGATTCATAACTTTTCCTCCAAAAGTTGACTGCCCTAGCAAATAGAATTTTCCCTTGTTATTTTATCTTTGTGATAGGCCAGCTATATACAGAAGGAACAACACAAGGATCCTGAATCAGCCAAGTAAGTTGAAGAATTTGGTAGTACTGACAGAGAAACAGAAAAAGAAAGACAAGGAGAAATAGGAAAGAGATCGTGTCTAGCCCGATTTGGTCCCAGTAAGGTCACTACTGCAGTTTTCCTTTAGTTGACACTTAAGGAAATTTTTAAAAAGATATAATTGCCTACATTTTAGGTCAGTGACATCTAAATCACTTCCCATTGCAGGCATTAGATGGGTAAGTATTATGCAGTTCATGTGTTGCAAAATAGTCCTATATTTGTAACAAAGATTATTAGTACAGAAGATTTTGAAATGGTAGTGGAGGTGAGTGAGAAGGCAAACTCTCCACTAGTATGTCTAGATTCAAGAAGTTTAGAGAAAACCACAAAACTGAACAAAAACTCCACTACTGTGTTATCTCTTTAGAGTGATCGGTGTATGTAGTTATAACTTTGGGTGACTCGGCGAAGGGTACCGCGATATAAGAAAGACAAGACAGAGTTTACGAGAAAAGCTGGGGTCAGGGGGCTAGCAGAAGGTATCTGTCACATTAGCCCTGAAGCACAGACAGCCCAGCGCTTTTATTAGCAGAGCAAGGTTCTGGTTACGTGCAGAGGAGCACGGCTAGTGATTTACTACTCTTGGAATTTGCTTGGAAAAATATTGCAGGCAAGGTTTACTCTTTTAGTCTATCCTTATCTCATCCTTGAGTCTTGGTGCCAGCAAGAGTTCAAACAGTGCTCTCAAGGTTTTTCTCTTGAGCTAGTGTCTGGCGTTCCAGGCACTCTGTCTGTGTTTTAAGCCAGAATTCCACGTCTCAAGGATTCTTCCCCACATCTTCCCCTTTTCTTTTTGTTCAATTAGTAATGACTAATGTGCTCAAAACATCCAATTGTTTCTTTGTGCTGCTTATTTCTTTTCTGAGACACCTTCTGCAGATTGAAAGAAAGAATATACATATTAAGATTATAATTATTCTTCCAGTAATCATTTGGAAATGGTGACTATTCCATCAGTTCAATGGATTTAGTGATTTTAATTTGTCATTAATTTCTTCCCAAAATTCCAGTCCAGGAAAGGTTTCTAATCTATTTTGAGACATTTCTAAGGCTTCCTTTTGTAATTCTAAAATGTTAAGACTAAGATTATGAGTATGTCCCAGGATATGATTTCTAATTTGATTCCAACTGTATTGACTTTCATTAAAAGGTAAAGGAATTATACAAATTTTAACGTGTTCTCAGTCACGTTGCAAATCTTGTTTGATAAGCAGAGCTTGTCATTTTTCACCTATCCAGAGGATAAAGGCTTCTAAAGCATCAAGTTCAGTAAGAATATTATTGTCAATATGAGTCAAGTCATAAGTTTGTTGGTAACATTGGTAGCAGTCTGGACAGATACTGTTAAGGCAACTGCCATAGTGGTGGCAGTGGCAGCTATGATAATAACTGAAGTAATGAAAGTAGTAAGTGTACTAATGAATTTTTTAGGTTTAATTGTTTAAGATTTCCCCAAGTTACTCCCTGAGTTTGGATAATGTTATGGCATGGTTGTGTCCGGGAGTTCCTTTGTTCCTCCATCATTATCTTCTCCAACCATGGTACTGGGTTGAATGGGTGATCTTTCCAGCTCATGGTATAGCTTCACGTTCTTTGCTGGCAGCCACCGGGGGTCTGTTGGAGTAAGCACACAAGCATACCCTCTCCCCACATTATGAGGTTACAGGGTTCTTTTTAGGATCCATCTCTTAACATTTCTTTGTACAAAATTTTAGCTTGTATTTGATGACTCTCTTGATGAGGGGAGAAATGTTTTTCAGCTGCTGAAAGGCCATCTTTATCACAATTTTTAAAAGTTAAAGTATAAATTTAAAGTATATAATGCTAAGGCTATTGTATTTCTAGGGGAGGTATCCATACTCCCCCTTTTTTGTTTTATTGTTTTAGATGACATGATATATTTTAAATATTTTTAAGGTTGAGTTAATTGGACTTTATTAGGGGTTATTTGGAAACTAGTTTGAGTAAGAGAATTTTGGGGATGTTTAAAGAGTTGTGTTAAAAGTGTTTTTGAGGGGACTCTAATAAGGATATTATCCATGTAAGGATAAATACATGCTTCTGGGAGGGCAGAATGAGTAGGGCATAAAGCCTGAAAGACATAATATTGAACACAGTGGGGCTATTGAGCATTCTTTGTGGCAGGACTTTTTATTGATATTTAGTTAGAGAATTCTTGTTAATTGAAAGAATATAAAATTAGTGAAGGATTGTTTATAAACAGGGGTAGAACTGTTATATTTTAATCTTTTATGATATGTATACATACATTCATATGCTCACCAAACTGGGGGACACATTGATATACCTGGCTCACTTTTGGCCAGAGTCCTGGATAGATATAAGTTAAATGTTAATATGTATATTTAGTTTATTAGAGTGAGAAACAATAATAATATAATCAATTAAAAGATTAAATTAATATTGAGCAGTTTTACATATGAACCTACTAACATTTAGCTTTTGGTCCAGAAGTTTTGAATCAGTAACTGATACTAGAGTTTTGATTGAAAACACTTGTGTAGAGCACCTTCTCCTAGGGTGGGACTTTAACTGGTTTGATTAGGGACTATCTTTTTACTGTGTTTATGATTAATGAACTTGATATTATGGATATTAAATTGTGAGCACTGTGTCAATTCCTGAGGAAGGGGCCAGCCTCCTCAGGAAGGAACACAACACTCCCTGGGCAGTACATTTCAAGGTTTATGCATCAGTCCCTGGGAGAGTGGCCAGCTCTTCTGGGGAGGAATACAACACCTTTTGAAATGTACTTTATCTTTTTTAATTTGTTACAAAGCATCCTTGATGTATTCACTATTTTAGTTCCCATTAATTTTTCTGAAATATAAAAAGTGTTAACTAGCAAGGCATTGGTTTGCTGATTAACAAGGTTTTTTTTACATGATGTTTTATTTTTAGGTTTGAATAATACCCATTAAATTTTTTCCCTACTGCATTCAGTTTTAGGATTGTTTAAACTCAAAAGAAGAGATTTACATATGCATTTAATAATACATATTTATGTGTAACTTACAAGTTATCAAATTACTTAAGTATGTAACATATTGTTATGATTAGTATTTAAGCATTTTATATAGTTTATAATTATAGCAGATTATATAACAGCAAATAATAATAAGAATTTTAACTAACAGACATTCGATGAATAAACTTTCATTTCTTATGGGTTTAAGGTTCCTAACTAGTGAGGTTATACAGGCTAGTAGCATAATCAAAATGATTTCATTTTTTCAATTTTGTATAGCTTGAGACCAATTATTAGTATATTATTTGGGCTGTGGGGCAGCACATTAACTTGTAAACTTAATACCCGCATTGGTCCTGCTGATAGCATTTAATTGGAACTGGGGCTGTGACTCACAGTATAGAATTTAAACTTGGTTTGTTGTTGGCTTTCTTATAGGAAGGGGAATGCAGGCTGGCTTGACTTGTTTAAGGAAATGCTAAAGAAAGCCTTACCAAGTTTCAAAATAAAATGATAGTGACGTAGCTGGATATTAATTTCTTGCAACAAACTAGCAATATTTGGAACTGCTGCATACTGCAGTGGTGTTATTTTAATTTACCATAATTTACTGTTATGCACTACTCCTGGCAGCCCCTAATGGCTGCTTTCTTTTTGCAGCTATAGACCTCCTTCTTTAGCAGAGGTGGGGTAAATCAGATAAATCTGAGTTAAAGCATCTGCCTCTTGATTTTTAGGCAGAGAGGTTGTTTCTGTGACATATTAACATTGTTAGATTTTTAGGAATTTTATATACTTTTAAGTATTTATATGAACATTTTATTCATATAACTTTTATTAACAGAGGGTTAAAGAATACCTTTTAATTTTAGAACAATTTCAAATGCTTTCCATTTAGACTAAAGCATATCAAATAAACTTAACTAGTTTATTACTTTACCTTTTTTTAAGGTGAAAGAACAAATCTTTTGCAATAATTTGAAATAAAAAGCTACTTTTCAGCATTTGATTTTGAGAAAGCAGGTTTGAACACTATGATTTTCTAAAAGTGATAAAAACTTCTTTCTCCAAAGTAACAATAAGATTAAAATACAAGAAGCTATTTTGATAAAGCAGACTTTCTTTTTTGTATACTGATTATTCAGGAGAAAAACTCTTTGTAAACATTTATTAAAACAGACTAATGACTTGAGAAACTTTGAGAAAGAATAAAACTTTAATTTTGTATTATTATACTGTTTGATATTAAAGCTTTTAAATCTTTATAGACAGACCCATTAAATCTTATTTAACTTTGACCACAAAAATTCCTTTTCTGTGCTTTTTGTATTCATTCAGGTTTTGTCCCACATTTTACTTTGTTTTAATAACTAGGTATTTTATCTATAGGACAAAATTATTTTCTTTTTCCTTAATAATAAAAGCACATTCTAGGGGGCGGATGTGGCTCAAATGGTTGGGTGTCCGTCTCCCATATGGAGGGACCTGGGTTTGATCCCCAGGACCTCCCGGTAAAAACAAAAACAAAACAAAACAAACAAACAAACAAAGCACATTCTATATACCTTCCATACTTAAGTTACCAAAATGATTTTGGAAACTGTTTCCAAGCAAACTTCTTACAATATACAATTACCTTCAACACTAAACAAACTTGTTACTATAATGATTTAATTTGGTTATAACTATTTTTATTATTTTAAATTAATATCCATGTTTATTTATTAACATAAGCACTTATTTAATTTTTGGCCATTTGAGTAGAGCTCTTTTAATAATTTTCATTTATCAATTTAATATTACCATTGAGAGGTATCAAAATATACACTGACACTGAACAAACAGACAAACACAAAACAAGTTACAACACATCAATAGAAACATACATCTTTGATTTTACTGCTTTTTGAGAATTTTTCTGGAAACTGTATTGCCAAGTTTTCTTACTCTTCCAGTGGTTTAATTTATTAGCCCTATCATCCCACAGCCTTATCATTATGTAGGCAGTAGGAGGTTTACAAAGTTGCTGCTGGAATGTTTTCCTTATCTTAGTTAGCTTGTTGGCAGAATAGTGATGCCCCTGCAACTAATGCTAGATCTTCCCAATATTTTTTTTTCCTAGAAAATTCCACTGTATTAGTTTTTTTTTTAACTTTATTTTGTACATTTAATAATTGAAAATATAAACAATTAAAAACTAAAAAGTAAACACAGATGAATAAATATATACATTTCTCAATTAAATGTAATGGATACATATAAATTTTTTTTTAATCAAACAATATGTTACACAATATATTTGGTTCATAGTAACACATTCATATAGTATTTGTCCTTTTGTGTCTGGCTTGCTTCACTCAACATAATGTCCTCCAGGTTCATCCATGTTGTCATATGCTTTATGACTTCATTTCTTCTTACAGCTGCATAATATTCCATCGTGTGAATAGACCACAGTTTGTTTATCCACTCATCTGTTGATGGACACCCGGGTTGTTTCCAAATTTTGGCAATGGTGAATAATGTGGCTATGAACATGGGTGTGCAGATGTCTGTTCATGTCACTGCTCTCAGTTCTTCTGGGTATATACCCAATAGTAGTATTGCAGAGTCATGTGGCAAGTCTATATTCAACTTCTTTAGGAACTGCCAAACAATCCTCCAGAGTGGTTGTACCATTCTGCATTCCCACGAACAGTGAAGAAGTGTTCCTATCTCTCCACATCCTCTCCAACACTTGCAGTTCTCTGTCTTTTTAATAGTGGCCATTCTGATAGGTGTGAAATGATATCTCATTTTAGTTTTGATTTGCATTTCCTTAATCATGAGTGATGTTGAGCATTTCTTCATGTGTTTTTTGCCATTTGTATTTCTTCTTTGGAGAAATGTCTATTCAAGTCTTTTGCCCATTTTTTAATTGGGTTGTTTGTCCTCCTATTGTCGAGTTGTAACATCTCTTTATATATCCTGAATATTAAACCCTTATCAGATATGTGATTTCAAATATTGAGCTGGCTGCCTTTTCACCCTTTTGACAAAGTCCTGTGAGGTGCAAAAGTGTTTAATTTTGAGGAGGTCCCATTTATCTATTTTTTCTTTTGTTTTATGTGCTTTGGGTGTAAGGTCCAAGAAACCACTACCTACTACAAGGTCTTGAAGATGTTTCCCTACATTTTCTCCTAGTAGTTTTAAGGTCCTGGCTTTTATATTTAAATCTTTGATCCATTTTGAGTTGATTCTTGTATAGGAGGTGGGATAGGGGTCCTCTTTCATTCTTTTGGTTATAGATATCCAGTTCTCCCAACACCATTTGTTGAAGAGACTGTTTTTTCCCGTTAGCGTGGGCTTGGTAGGTTTGTCAAAAGCCAGTTAACTGTATAGGTGAGGGTATATTTCTGGGTTCTCAATTCTATTCCACTGATCGATGTGTCTATCTTTATGCCAGTACCATGCTGTTTTGACCACTGTAGCTTTGTAAAATGTTTCAAGGTCAGACAGTGAAATTCCTCCCACATTGCTCTTCTTTTTTAGAATGCTTTTGGTTATTTGGGTGCAGTTACCCTTCCAGATGAATTTGGTAGTTGCCTTCTCTAATTCTGTAAAGTAAGCTGTTGGGATTTTGATTGGTATTGCATTGAATCTATAAATCAGTTTGGGCACGATTGACATCTTCATGATATTTATTCTTCCAATCCATGAACACGGAATGTCTTTCCATTTGTCTAGGTCTTTTTAAATTTCTTTTAGCATTGTTTTGTAGTTTTCTACATATAGGTCCTGTACTTCTTTGGTTAAATTAACTCCTAGGTATTTGAGTCTTTTTGTTGCTATTGAAAAAGGAATTCCCCCCTGATTTCCTCCTCAGGTTGTTCAGTACTAGTGTACAAAAACATTACTGATTTTTGCGTGTTGATCTTGTATCCTGCCACTTTGCTGAATTCATTTATTAGTTCAAGTAGCTTTGTTGTGGATACTTCAGGATTTTCTAAATACAGGATCATGTCATCCGCAAACAGTTTTACTTCCTCTTTTCCTATTTGGACGCCTTTAATTTTTTTGTCTTGTCTAATTGCCTTAGCTAGAACTTCTAGTACAATGTTGAATAACAATGGTTACAGTGGGAATCCTTGTCTTGTTCCTGATCTTAGAGGGAAACCTTTCCCCATTGAGTATGATGTTGGCTGTGGGTTTTTCATATATGCCTTTTATCATATTGAGGAATTTTCCTTTTATTCATATCTTTTGAAGTATTTTTATCAAAAAAGGATGTTGGATTTTGTCGAATGCCGTTTCTGCATCTATTGAGATGATCATGTGGTTTTTTTCCTTCAATTTGTTAATGTGGTGTATTACATTGATTGGTTTTCTTATGTTGAACCAGCCTTGCATACCAGGAATAAATCCCACTTGGTCGTGATGTATAAGTCTTTTGATATGCTGTTGGATTCGATTTGCAAGTATTTTGTTGAGAATTTTTGCATCTATGTTCATTAGAGAGATTGGTCTGTAGTTTCCTTTTCTTGTGGTATCTTTATCTGGCTTTGGTATTAGGGTGATGTTGGCTTCATAAAATGTGTTGAGATCTTCCCAACATTAATCTCATTAAATCTTCTGGAATAATCTCTTCCACTCCTGAATTGGCTAGACAGACTTTATTTTGTTTCTTAAGTATTAATTTTTCGGTAGTGGCAAAGTCCAGGCGGGCACTTCCCTAGGTGGCGGCGCATAAGTTTGCCGAGGATCTGAAAGCTATGGGGGCGGAATTAACATTAATCCCTTGTGAATTTTGAACAGGCGGTGCTGTTGGAAAGGGCTGTTTTTTTACATTCTTTTTTATAATGACCAGCCTTTCCACAGTTAAAACAGGTTCCTTGACCTTTATCTTTTATGGCAATGCCGGCAAATGTCTCCGCTAATAATTGAGCATTGTGGTGCTCTGAGCCGATATCTTGGTAAGTTTTTATATACTCTTCAAGAGTGGCCCCAGCCGTTTAGTGGCCCCAGCCATTTTCATGGGTCTAAGGGCTTTTTGACACTCTGTGTTAGCATTATCAAAGGTCAGGATTTGAAGTAATAAATCTCAAATGGCTGGGTCTGTCACAGTGCTCTCAAGAGTCTTTTTAAGGTGAGCTATAAAATTAACATATGGTTCAGAGGCGGCTTGCTTTACATGTACAAATGAGGGAGCCACTGACCCTGGAGGAGTGATTTTTTTCCCAGGCATGCAAACAACAAAGACAGCATGGCACTATTGCAACGTCAGAGTACTAAAGTTGAGTGTGAATACCTAAATATCCTCCGGAACCCATGAGTTATTCAAATGTTACATTTACAGGGGGGCTAGCATTGGCATTGCGGGATGCAACAGTATGAGCTTCATCAGCCCACCATGTTTTAAATTGTAAAAATACAGAGTCAACGAGGCAGGTTCTAGCCAACTGATCAAAGTCCCAAGGAATTAATCTTTCGGTTTGAGAGATTCCTTGCAAAATTCCCAAGGTATATGGAGAGTTAGGTCCATACTTAGCACATGCCTCCTTTAATTCTTTCAGTATCTTGAAATTTAGAGGAGTGTGAGTGAATTGTTGTCCTCCCTGTGGCATTTCAGCATTAGGTGCTATGGGGGTCACTTGGACAGGGAACATATAAGCATCTACATCTCCAGCTAATTGAGCCTCTCGGACACCTTTTTGTAATGTAGAAACATTTAAAACTGTAATATTAGCTAAAGGAGGAGAGGTCATAGCCTCTTCCAAGCTGGGAGCAAAAGGGCGAGGTCTTTTTAATTGCTCCATTGAAGAGGATTCCTCTGGGGCCATTGTGGCAGCCGCCTGTACTGGAGCGCAAAGGCAATCAAGATCGGGTGTTTTTCTTTTTTAAAACATGTTCCTCTTCCATTGTGGTTGCTAAAATGGGCAGAGCAGTTTCCTTTTCAGTATCAGAGTCCAACTACAAGGGCTCAAGAGCTAGAGATATTAGGGTACATAATGACCATACTTGAATAGGAATAGGCTCTCCTTTCCTATATTCCCTCTTTAGTTGAGAAACCACCTCTCTCCGTAGTTTACTGTCAAGCGTCCCTTTTCCGGGAAACCAATAGCAATGTTTCTGTACTAATGCAAATAAATCCTCTATATTTTGTTTTTAAACCTTTACACCATGAGTGTGAAGCAAAGAAAGTAGAAATAGAAAGAGAAGAAATAGGAAATACAAAGAAGTTTGTCCCATGGTTACCCTGACTAACACATTATCCAGAGCAAAGGAGGAATTTTCAAACAGGGAATACTCACCCCCTTTTGACCTCTGGTATCAGCAGCACTGAAATTCTCCAAAGTTTCCAATCCGCCGGAGCCTTCTTCGTCGAGCCCCACGTTGGGCACCAGATGTAGTTATAACTGTGGGTGACTTGGGCAAGTGTACCGCGATATAAGAAAGACAAAAGAGTTTAAGAGAAAAGCTGGGGTCAGGGGGCTAGCAGAACATATCTATCACGCTAGCCCCGAAGCACAGACAGCCCAGCGCTTTTATTAGCAGAGCAAGGTTCTGGTTATGTGCAGAGGAGCACAGCTAGTGATTTACTACTCTTGGAATTTGCTTGAAAAAATATTGCAGGCAAGGTTTACTCTTTTAGTCTATCCTTATCTCATCCTTGAGTCTTGGTGCCAGCAAGAGTTCACACAGTGCTCTCAAGGTTTTCCTCTTGAGCTAGTGTCTGGCATTCCAGGCACTGTGTTCTCAAGCCAGAATTCCACGTCTCAAGGATTCTTCCCCACAGTGTACAAGGCTCTTCTGTCTTCAGGTTTTGCGTTGCAGCCTGCTTTCTCTTCCAGGCTAGTTCTAGTAGACAGCTCTTCTTCCAAGAAAAGGTAAAAAGGAAACATTAAGCCAGCAATAACTGTATCCCATTTATAAATAGATTCTGAAGAGGATTTTGAATGAGCAATCTCTAACTGTAAAACCTGATGACCTCATGATAAATTTAAAAATCACTCAACTTAAAATGGACCATCCCTGAGAACTGTTGGAATTGTGTAATAGGGACAACAGTGCACTTACATATATCTTCACACCAACCTAGATGCCATGGGCCATGGAGGGGACCAGACCAGCTAACTGTTAAGATGTTTTCTAGTGGGAAGCAGGTGTGGCTCAATCAATAGAGCTCCCATTTACCATATGGGAGGCCACTGGGTTCGCTTCCCGGGGCCTCCTTGTGAGGGCAGGCCGGCCTGTGCGGCGCGGTGGGCTGATGCAGCAGGACCTCGCAGCAAGGGGAAGATAAGCAGACACAAAGAAAACACACAGCAAATGGACACAGTA
>JAQZBX010057403.1:0-17968 GCA_029593785.1 Cabassous unicinctus
CTTTGTAAAGACCAACCCATTTTTGGTATTTCACATTAGCACCCCTTTGGCTGACTAATACAGATGTATAAATATTTATTATTGTTATTTTTTCCATGTACATTGTCCCTTTTATTAAATATAGTAAATTTCCTAATCTCTTATAACAGTTTTGCATTTAAAATCTATTTTATTTCATATTAATATCAATACACCTAACCTTTTATACTGTTCTTACTGTGATGTAGGATTTACCAAAACTTTCACTAACAGCCTGATTGTGTCTTTGTAGCTAAGATGAGTCTTTTGTAGACCACAAAAAATAGCTCATTATTATTATCTATTCTAAAGAGTTTATGCCTTTTATTTAGTGAGTTCAATCCATTGACATTCAGTATTACTACTATAAAGATATTGCTTTGTCAATTTTATCCCTTGGCTTCCTGTTGTCATATATTACTATTGACTGTCATTTAACCATTCAGTTTCTCTTACTTATGTTCTTCATTTCTACACTCTTCTCAAGTGCTCTCTCACTTGTCTTTTTCTTTCAGATTCTAACACACCCTATAATATTTCTTGTAGATTCAATCTTTTGGTAACATACTCTCTCAGCTTTGTTTGTATGTAAAGAATTTAAAATTCCCTTCATTTCTGAAGTATACTTTTGCCATATAAAGCACCCTTGGATGGCTATTTTTTCTGTTTTTATATCTCAAATATAACCTACAGCTACCTTTTCACCTTCATGGTTTCTGATTAGAGATCAACACTTAGACTTTTTGAGACTCTCTTGTAAGTAATGCATTGCTATTCCCTTACTGCTCTGAAAATCCTCTCCTTATTTTTGGCCTTTGATATTTTGAATTGCAGATGTCTCAGACTAAGTCTATTTTGATTTTTTCTGTTTGGGGTATGTTATCCTTCTTGAACATTGATATTCATGTCTTTCATAAGGGTGGTTAATTTTTCAATCAGTATTTCCTCAAACATACTTTCTACACTTTTTCCATTCTTTTTACCTTTTGGGACCCCTAAAACACATATGTGTGTATGCATTTCTCATTGACATTCAATTCCCTGAGACTGTGTTCATTATATTTGCATTGCTTTGTCTGTTCTCCTATCTTTTCAAGATCAAATATTCTGCATTTAAATTCACATATTCGTTATTCTAACATTTCAAATCAGTTGTTATATGCCTCTAGTGTTTTTATTTTATTTTATTTTACATTTTATAATGATACATATTAATAAAGCACACAATTAATCCAAAGTACATAATCAATAGTATTTAGTATAATGACATAGTTGTGCATTCAACACTTCAATCATTATTAGAGCATTTTACATTATTTCAATAATAATAATGACAAAACAGACAAACAATCAAACAAGAAATTTACTTACATATCAATCTCTTGACTTTCCCCTGCTGTACATACCTGCTATTTTTGGCTTTTCTTGCACAATTATGTATTTCCTTATTAAGTAGTTTAATTGAGATATATTCACATACCATATGATCTATCAAAAGTGTATAATCAATGTTTTTAATATAATAATGTTTTAAATGCAGCATCTCCAAATTTTTGAACAATTTCATTACTCCAAATAGAAAGACTCCACACCCCTTAGCATTCTTTCTTCAGCCCTACATATGCATTCATCTAATTACATCTTTATAAACTTATTTTTATATGCATTTTATATAAATGGAATCATATAATATGTAGTACTCTGTATCTGTTCTTCTTCACTTAGTATAATGTATTTTTGTCTGATATTAACATTTTGTATTATTAACCTACATTTGTTCAGCTTCAAGAAAAATGGTCTTAGACATGCAGTTTTACCCATATTCATATGTCACATAATATATTTCATATAATATATTTAGTTCTTAATAGTGCAATCATATAGTATTTGTCTTTTGTATCTGGCTTGCTTCACTCAACATAATGTCCTCCAGGTTGATCCATATTTTCATATGTTTCACAACTTCATTATTTCTTACAGATGCATAATATTGCATCATGTGCATACTCCACAACTTGTTTATTCATTCATAAGTTGATAGACACATGGGTTATTTCCAAATTTTAGCTATCATGAATAATGCTGTTATAAACATCAATGTGCAGATGACTATTTGTGCCACTGCTTTCAGTTATTCTGGGTATATACCTAGAAATGGTATTGTCAGGTCCCATGGAAGAATATTTTCAAATTCCTAAGGAACTGTCAAACAGTCCTCCATAGGGACTGTATCATTCTACATTCCCACCATCCATGAAAAAGCATTCCTATCTCTCCACTTCCTCCACAACATTTACAGGTTTCTGACATTTTAAAAGTGACCAGTAAAGCAAGCATGAAATGATAGAAAAAATCCAGCTGGGGCTCAGGGAATAAAATGACAACATGAAACTCATGAACATACACAGTATAGGCATCCTCGATGGAGAAAAGAAGGAAAGTGGTCAGAAGGAGTATTGGAAGAAAGAAAAGCTGAACATTTCCTCACTCTTTTGAAAGACATGGATGTACTTGTCCAGGAAGCAGAATTCACACCAAGCAGTATAAATCCTAACAGGCATACACAAAGACATACACTTATCAAATTGTCTAATGTTCAAGACAAAGAATAATGAAAGCAGCAAGAGGAAAGACATCCATCACATACAAGGGGCTCAATAACATTAAGCCCTGATTTCTCATCAGAAACCATGGAGACAACAAGGCAGTGGGTATGATATAGTTAAGGTTCAAGAAACAACATCAACAAAAAAAACAAAACAAAAATCTGTCATCTAAGTATCTGTATCCAGCAACACTGACATTCCAAAAAGAGGGAGAGTTTAAAATATTCACAGTTAAACAGAAATTAAGAGAGTTTTCAATAAGAGACTTGCCCTTCAAATAATACTAAAAGTATTTGTGCAAGTTGAAAGGAAAAAGAAAAAAAAAAGGAGGAAGACGGTTGGAAAGTGTGGAGAAAGGAATAGTAAGAATAACTAAAAAGATAAAAAGAGAAATATAAACAAAATATGACTTATATAAAGCTAAAGAAAATATGGCTAATGCAATTAAAGACTTGACAGTAATTACATTGAAAGTCAATGGATTGAACCCTACAATCAATAGACACAGACTGGCAAAATGGATAAGAAAATATGACTGATCTATATGCTGTCTACAAGGTAAGACACTCACCTTAGACCCAGGGACAAAAGAAGGTTCCAAGTGAATGATTGGAAGATGATTTTACATGCAAAAATGGTAGAAAGTAGCTATACTAATATCAGACAAAAGATACTTTAAATGCAAAACTTTTGTTAGAGATAAAGGACACTATATATTCATAAACGGTATAATCGTCAAGAAGAAAGGACAATAATAATCATTTATCGACCTAACCAGGGTGCCCCAAAATACATGAGGCAAACAGGAAGACCTAATGGAGAAAAAGATGACTCTACATTTATACTGGGTGAATTTAATGCACAATAATCACCACAAGATAGAATATCTCAGCAGAGGGTCAATAAGGAAACAGAGTCCTTGAATAACGTTAGAGGTTCTAGACCTCATAGATATATACAGAACAGTATGTCCAACTAGAGTGGGATACAAATTCTACTCGGGCACACATGGATCATCCTCCAGGATAGACCACATGCTGAGTTATATAACAACTCTCAAGGAATTCAGAAAGATTGAAATTATACAAAGTAATTCTTCTGACGACAAAGAAATGAAGCTGTAAATGAATAAGGGCAGAAAACCAGAATATGCAATAAGATATGAATGTTAAACAACACACTCATTAGACAACCAGTCGGTCAAGGAGGAAATTGCAAAATAAATCAGTTATTACCCTGAAATGAATAAAAATGAGAACACAACATATCAAAACCTAGGGGATGCAGCAAAAGCAGTTCTGAGACAAATTTATAGCCATAAACACCTCTATTATAAAAGAAGAAAGATAAAATCAACAACCTAATTGCACACCTGGAGGGACTGGGAAAAAAACAACAAACTAACCCTAAAACAAGCAGAAAGGTGGAAAAATGAGAACAGAATTAATGAAATTGAGATTAAGAAAACACTAAAAAAATTAACAAAACCAAAAGGTGGTTCTTTGAGAAGATTAATAAAATTGACAAACCATTAAACATAAAAAGAAAAAGGAGAGAAAATTAAAATACATAAAATAAAAAATGAGATAAGGGATAACAAGAATAACATACAAGGATACTTTGAAAAACTGGATGCCAACAAGATGTATAACTTAGATGAAATGGACAAATTTCTGGAAACACACAAGCAGCCTACACTGACAAAAGAGGAAATTAATGATCTCAAGAGACCAATCACAAGTAACAAATTTGAATTAGTCATCAAAAACCTCCCAACTAAGAAGAGCCTTGGACCAGATCATTCCAGAAAGAACTAACACCAATCTTGCACAAACTCTTCCATATCATAGAAGTGGTGGGAACATTGCCTAAAAAATTCTATGATGGCAACATCACCTTAATAAGAAAGCTACATGAAGATGCCACAAGAAAAGAAAAATGTACATACCAATCTCTCTAATGAACAGGGATGCGAAAATCCTCAACAAAAATAGTTGCTAATCATATTCAACAACACATCAAATGAATTATATACCATGACCAAGTGGGTTTCATCCCTGGTATGCAAGAATGTTTCAACATAAGAAAATAAATTAATGTAATACACATTAACAGATCAAAAGAAAAAAATCACATGAGCACCTTTATTGATGCAGAAAAAGCATTTGACAAAATACAGCATCTTTCCTTGAAAAAAACACTATAAAAGATAAGAATAGAAGTTAACATCTTCAACATGATAAATGGCATATATTGAAAACCCACAGTTAACATCATATGCTATGGTGAAAAAATAAAGGCTTTCCTTCTAAGATTTGGAACAAGTCAATATTATCCAATGTCACCACTCTTATTTAACATTGTTTTAGAATTACTTGCTCAGATACTCAGGAAAGAAAAAGATATAAAGGTCATCCAAATTGGGAAAGAAGTAAAACTTTCACTATTTGCAGATGACAAGATCTTAAATATAAAAAGCGTTAAGAAATCTACAACACTTCTAAAGCTGATAAACGAGTTCAGTAAAGTGGCAGGATATAAGATTAACATGCAAAAATCAATCACATTTCTTTACATCTATAAGGAGGAATCTGAAGAGCAAATGAAGAAAAATATCCATTTACAATAGCAACTAAAAGAATCAAATACCTAGGAATAAACTTAAGTAAGGATATAAAGCACTTGTACATAGAAAACTAAACATTGATTAAGAAAGTTAAAGAACACCAAATAAATGGAAGATTATTCCATGTTCATGTATTTGAAGACTAAACATTATTAAGATATCTGTCCTACCCAAATTAATTTACAGATTTAACACAATCCCAATAAACATTACAACAGCAGTTTTTACTGAATTGTAAATGCTAATTATAAAATTTATTTGGAAGGGCATGGGACCCAAAATCACCCAAAAATATTGAAAAGAAAAACAAAATTGGAAGAATCACATTACCTGACTTTAAAGAATACTACAATGTTACAGTGGTCAAAACTGCATGGTATTGGCACAAGGATACATATACTAACCAATGGAATAGAATTGAGATTTCTGATATAGATCCTCACATGTATGGTCAACTGATATTTGGAAAAGTCACCAAGCCCACTCAACTGGGACAAAATGCCCTGTTCAATAAATGGTGCTTGCAGATCTGGATATCTATATCCAAAATAATGAGAGGGGGTCACCATCTCACACACTACACAAAAATTAACTCAAGATGGATCAAAGATCTAAATAGGGGAGTCAAGACCATAAAGCTCCAGAAGTAATGTAGAGAAGCATCTACTAGATTCCGTAGTAGGAAATGGTTTTTTAAGCTATACACCCACAGCATGTGCAATGAAAAAAAAATAGATAAATGATACTTTTTCAAAATTAAAACTTCTGTGCTTCAAAGGAGTTTGTTGAGAAAGTGAACAGGCAGTCTACTCAATGCGAGGAAATATTGGCAACCATCTATCTGATAAGGTCCTAATATCCACCATAAAAAAAGAAATCTTACATCTCAAAATTAAAAAGACAACTCATTTAAAAATGGGCAAAGATCTATTATAGATGCTTCACCAAAGAAGAAACATAAATGGATAAAATGGACATGAAAAGATGCCCATCATCAGTAGCTATTAGGGAATTATAAATCAAACCTGCAATGAGATAGCATCTTACACATATTAAACTGGTGTCTATTAAAAACAACAAAAGTGGACCACAAGTGTTGAAGAGAATGTGGAAGAAAAGGAACACATCCACTACTGGTGGGAATATAGAATGGTACAGTCATTTTGGAGAACAGTTTGGTGGTTCCTTGGGAACCTAACTATAGAATTGCCATATGATCCAACAATCCCACTACTGGGTTTATACCCAGAAAAATTGAAAGCAGAAACACGAACAGATATATGCACACTGTATTAGTCAGCCAAAGGGGTGCTGATGCAAAATACCAGAAATCTGTTGGCTCTTATAAAGATTATTTATTTGGGGTAGAAGCTTACTGTTACCAGGCCATAAGTTGTAAGTTACTTCCCTCGCCAAATTCTGTTGTCACGGGTTGCAGCAAGATGACTGCCAACATTCAGGCTTCCTCTTCCTCTTAAGGCTCTGTGATCCCAGCTTCTTCCAACATCAGCCGTAAACTTGGATTAGTCTTGTCTCTCTCCCAGGGCTCATTTCTCTCCAGGCTCAGCAGCTCTCTTCTCTCCACAAGGTCAGCTGTAGACTATCAGGCTCTCTAGGCTTTGTATCTCTCCCCAGGGCTGGATTCTCTTTGGGCTCAGGTGCTCTGCTCTCTATTGTGTGTTTAATTCCTGGGCTCCAGCTCAAAATTCCAACTTATCTTCTCTGAAGTGAGGTTTCTCTGTGAGTCCCCATCCACCAAAGCGGTGGCGACTCAACATCCTACTGAAGTGGCCCAATCAAAGCCTTAATCATTATTTAATCAATTAAAAGTGAAACCACTGAATCCGATATAATCTAATATGCCCAGAGAAGCAGACCAGTTTAAAAGCGTAATCCAATATGTATTTTTGGAATTCATAAACAATATCAAACTGCTACACACACTAATGTTCATAGTGGCATTATTCACTATTGCCAAGGTTGGAAGCAACCCAAGTGTCCATCAACAGAAAAATGGATAAGCAAATTGTGGCATATACATGCAATGGAATATTATTCAGCTTTTAGAAGGAATGCAGTATTTACACACAAGATAATATGTTTGAAACTTGAAGACCTTATTTTGAGTGAAGTAATGCAGCCACTGAAGGACAAATATTTCATAACCTCACTGATATGACTTAAGAAAATTGAGCAGACTCATAGAGCTAGAGTTTTGGAGATAAATTAACAGGAAACAGAAAGAAAGTAGAGGGTGCTGAGCCAATGATCAATATAGGCAATATGATAAGGTGGAAAGGTGTGACTGGGCAGTGGATGGAGGTGATAGTTGTACAGTGATGTGATTTGGTTCTATGGTGCCAGGATATGAAGGGAGTAGTGTGTGTGGGGGGGCGTTGGTTGGACTATCCATGGAACTGGGGGCACTGTAGGAAGAAGGATCAGGTGAACTCTGGGGATTTAGTGTTCTGTGTGTGAAACTACAAGGGTGATATTTTTTGGCAAATATGGCAGGGGAGGGTTACTCTTGTAGGACTTCAGGGATGGAAGCATATGTGGATAAAGTGTACCTAGGGCATACCACTACGGAATATGAAAGTGTTCATCTTGTCATAATGTGTTATATCATTTGGTGGTGACCTACACAATAAACAAGAAAATATTAAACTCCTATCCTGGGGAGTCCTCCTATGTTTTCAATTAGAGGGAAAAGGATCTCTTGAGAATATAGGCAGTGTGTCATAAAAGAAAACAGGACAATATGTCAAACCACCAATATTATTGCATGCAAATATGTACCTTATTCTTTAAAAACTGAAAATTGTTACCAAAGATTCCAAGGGGAGGGAGAGGTAGGAATAGAATAGATGGAACACAGGGCATTTTTAGGGCATTAGAATTGTTCTGCAGGATCTTACAATAACAGATACAGGCCATTTAAATTTTTTCAAAACTTGAAAATTGTACAGTAAAAAATGTAACCATAATATAAACCAGTGATGATGTTTAGTAGCAATGCTTCAATATTTGTACATCAATTGTAACAAATGAACTATCCACATGAATATGTTATTAATAGGAGTGGTAGAGGAGGAAGGCATTGGATATATGGGAATTCCCTGTATTATATATGTGACTTTTCTGTAACCTAAAGCTTCTTTGAAAAGAAAGCAAAATTTAAAATACACTGGGGTATATATGGAAGAAACAGTCACTGTACATAAAAGACAACATATCTAACAGTTATGAAAGATACAATGAGGAAAATTTTTAATTTTTTAATTTTATTTTATATTTTTGAGTGAGCATCACCATCCCCAAATCTTCAGTATTAGGGCATGAACAATGGACTAATGTACACTTATCATTATTCTTTTATAGATTTTTATCTGAGTGTTTTTCATATATAACCTTTATTATGTTGAGGAACTTGCCTCCTATTCCTATAATTTGATGTGTTTTAAAAATAAAGGATGCTGGATTTTGCCATATGACATTTCTGCATCAATTGATATGATCATGTGATTTTCCTCATTTGATTTGTTAGTTTGGTTTATAATATTATTTGATTTTCTTGTGTAGATCCACCCTTGCATGCCTGGGTTAAATCCTAATTCATCATGGTATATAGTTCTTTTGATGTCTTGTTGTATTTGATTTGCAAGTATTTTGTGGAAGATTTCTGCATCTATATTCATTAGAGAAATTGGTCTGCAATTTTCTTTTCTTGTAGAATTTCTATCTGGCTTTAGTTTCAGTGTAATGTTGACTTCATAGAGTGATTTAGGTAGTGTACCATTCTTTTCAATTTTATGATAGAGATTGAGCAAGATTGGTATTAAGTCTTGAAATGATTATTAGAATTCACCTGTGAAGCCATCTGGTCCTGGGTCTTTCTTTGTTGACAGGTATAGCAGATTGGTATTATTTATGAATTCCAAAATATATTGGATTATGTTTATAAATTGGATTCAGAGGTTTCACTCTTACTTGATTAAATTATGATTAAGGTTTTGATTGGGCCATGTCAGTGGGAAAAAATGACAAGGCAGATGAGTTAGTTGGAGTTGTGATCCTGGAGCCTGGTAAGTAGGAAAGGGGAGACATCTCCATTAAACACAGGCATAGGCCTTGGGAAGAGAGATGAGCCATTCACCTGACAATCTACAGCTGGCCTTTTGGAGAGAGCAGAGCAGCTGAGCCCAAAGTAAAATAAGCCCTGGGAAGAGAGGAACCCAGGAAGCCTGAACCCTTGCAGACTTTGAAAGTCATCTTACTCCAACTCGTGGCAATAGACTTTGGTGAGGGAAGTAACTTATGCTTTATGGCCTGTAAGTGTAAGCTTCTACCCCAAATAAATACTATTTATAAAAGTCAACAGATTTCTGGTATTTTGCATCAGCACCCCTTTGCCTGACTAATACAGCAGTTTTGTGAGGATTGGTTCAAATGCTTTACTTTTAATTTGTCTGTTAAGGCCTTTTATCTCTTCCAGAGAAAGTATCGGTTGTTCACGTGTTTTTCAAGAATTTGTCCTTCTTTTTATTCAGTATTAGTTTCTTTGCTAGAAAAATTGACTATATTTCATAATTATGACAATGTAGATGCTGATGTTTTATTTTATTTTATTGAATGTTCTGTGTCAGGAGAGGCACCTAGAATTGTTTACCTGTGCTAGTTTTGGTGACGTAACTCTCTGAAACTAATTCAATTTTTATATACATTCAACAATTAGTAAAAATAAAAATAGCATAAAATGCTATAAAATATATAAGAATGGATTTAATGAAAGCTGTACACAATTTATTCATGAGCACTAGGTTATATTGTATTGAAAAATTAAAGAAGACCTAAACATGGAGAGATCTAATTCATATTTAAGAAAATTCTACATTTTAAGATATTGATTGTTACCAAACTATCTACTCAATTTAATGAATTATGAATAAAAATGTCAGTAGATGTCTCTGTCATGACAGAATTCATGATATCTACAGAGCAACAGTGTTTAAGCCATATGATATTGGTGAAAAGACAGATAAATAGTCCAATGGAAAAGAATAGAGAATACATACATAGACCTACACATATACATTGCCATTATTTACAACATGACAAGTGAATTCAAAAGGTAAAAGAATTTTCTGTTTGATAAAACTGACTGGAAAATATTGATATATGTTTTGAAAATAAAACATTTCCATACTTCTCAAATTATTATGCATTAATATGTGGTGGAAGACAGGAAAATATTTTTGTTTATTGAGAAAGTTAGCATAACAAATAAACAAATAAAAGCAAAGAATTAAAGCTTTTAGAAAGCTATAAAAGGGAGAATTTTCGTAACCGTTGGCCAATTTGATATAATTATGAATTCCAAAAATATAATTGGATCATGCTTGTAAACTGATCTGTTAATCTTGGCATGATTAGGTTATGATTAGGGTGTTGAGCCCCACCCCTTGGTGGGTGGGGAATCGACTATAAAAGGCAAGGCAAAGGACAGAGGGAGCAGGTTTTGAAGCGGTCTTTTGAGAAGTAGTTTTGATGTTGGAAAGAGGGCCCCAGGAGAAGAGAAGCAAGCTGTTTGCCTGATCGTCTACAGCTGACCTTGTGGAGGAAACAGGAGCTAAGCCCGGAGAGAAATGAAGCCCCGGGAAGAGAGGAACCCCAGAAGCCTGAACCCTGACAAACACCGGCAGCTGTCTTGCTCTAACATGTGGCAATGGACTGTGGTGAGAGAAGAAACTTAACGCTTTATGGCCTGGTATCTGTGGACTTCTACCCCAAATAAATACCCTTTATAAAGACCAACCCATTTTTGATATTTCACATTAGCACCCCTTTGGCTGACTAATACAGGTAGCATAACAAATAAACAAATAAAAGCAAAGAAATAAAGCTTTTAGAAAGCTATAAAAGGGAGAATTTTCCTGTCTTGCAATAGGCAAGAATTTATGACTCATGGTTATAAAGGCAATAACCATGCAGTAAACACAAATGCAATTTTGTGCTTTACTTAATTAAAATTGTGAATTTCTGTTCATTGACTGACATCACTGATAGAGATAAAAAGGAAGCCATAAGAATCATCACAATATTAGAAGAATTGCAATTTTAGTTTTGTTTTAATTATTCCTAATATTCACCATGCCATTTTATAGATTCAAATATTCTAATATTTCTTAATATACAAAATCTGTGCTGTTGCACAAATTTTATGTATGCACTCTTCTCTCATTATCTATAGTCAATTATTTTTCCCAAATTACTTCTGGGCAATATCTATTATAGATGCCAAGGATTATACATATTCACATGCATTTTCCCTAAGGCTGTCTGTAAGTGATTATAAAGGAATTTTTATAAAACAGAATTTTTCCTTTCAGGACATCAGTATTGCAAATAAGTCTGCCCACTTGTGCATGTTTGTACCTGAAATAGGATTGAACCCTTCCCAGAAAACTTGACTTGCCTATCCGGCATAAGAAAACAATATTATTTTGTGAGTATTTTTGTTATTAGTTTATTTTCCTTTCTCCTTAACTCCATGAATCACCCACACTTCTGTCCTTCACCTCCTCTCTTATTTGTGGATAGACATTGCTAACAGGACTAAAATAGTAAAATAGAGATAGGTAAGGTATTCACATAATGAGACCAATGTCTTCTTTGCAATTTATTGTGTTAAAATGTTTCATTCCAGAACTTTTAGGAGAATTGATAGTTTTTCATGACACTGAAGAGTGAACATAAATCAACAATAGACTGAGATTGGCCAGCAAAGAAGGTAAGGGGTGTGGGGATCACTGTGTGCTGGTCATAGCAATGTATAAAGAATGCCAATTACAATTTATAGTGATATATAAGTTTGTGTTTATCTACAGTGTGGAAATGTTTCATGCATAGTGTTGCTATTCAATTAAAAATTTCATGAAAATTTGCCTATTTTCTTATTGCCAAACCATACCTAAGACTGCTTAAAGTGAATCAGTGAATCTTTGACATAAAATAAATGTGAACATAATACCTTATATTTCAGATGTAATTCTTGGATTTTGATATTATATATTATGAAATGGAATGTAAGCATGTGTTCATTATTCATCCTGAAGTTTCCAGACCAGTGTCTACATATTATACATCCATCCATATTTTGAGAGTTTGAGTTAATTATAAATAAATTAAATTAGGTGGATTTGTGAGTGAAAAAATTAATGGATATATATTAATGCAGAAAATATATTTTTCAATTGCTTAGGTTGAAAAAATGCATCTTTCAAGTATTTGCATGAAAGGCAATGCATAATTTTCATTTATACTTTGAAGGATGAGAGCACCCATGCAGTATTTGAGTGAGCCTGATAACTATTTATTGTACAGGAAATGCTCCTGGCACCTCGAGGATATAGGTAAGAAAATGGTCTCAATTTTACAAAAATCATTCTATACTTTATACAATGATTTTATATTGTCATATTACTTCTAACAAAACAAAACATTATGGTAAATGCCAAGCAATAGATTTTTCTTTTCCTTTTTCTTTTGCTTGGTATTAGTATTCTGATTAGACTTTGTATTCAGCAATTATTATTAAGATCTCAACTTACAGAATGAAAGGGGGTAGTTTTGCATAGAGTTAATCATGCATATTTAACTAGCCATTTTTAATCAAGTCAACCATGCAACACTAACAATAAATTTTCAATAAATAACTGGCTATTAAGCAACAAGAAGAATAAAAGCTACATATTGAACCATATTTGAGGCCCTGAAATAAAGACTAGCAGAGAGGAGCAAAAAAGTCTTGCTACAAGAGGTTTCTCTGAAAGTGACACTTTTCCCACCTTCTGGCAGTTTGCAGAGGATCTCTATGTTACTGGTAATTACATTCATCTTGATCATTAAGGGAGCCAGGAAACAAGAATCTGGCCTGTGGGAACATAGCAAGTTTTGTATTAAGAGTGAGAATTCAAGGATGCAAGGATCAGCACTTAATTGACAAATATGTTTCAAATTATCAAGGAAAATAGACATTTTAAGTAAGCCCAAGACAGTATTTGCTGTTTTTTAGGGTTTAGTAAGTGTTTAGGATAGGACTCTGCAATTCTTTCTATGGGGGATGCAAAACACATAATAATTGTTTTAACATACATAAACAATTATGCAAGGGAATATTACCAAGGAATTAGCTTTGAGTGCATCATCCATTAACTCTTCCATCATGTAAAATCCGTATACTTTGCAAATTTACAGAATGCTGTTTATGTCACAGATTATTGAAATTGTGATATATGTTCAAGTTTATGAGAAAACATAACATTATTTACACAAAACAGAAGACTCAACATACTTCACCTTAGTCAACTGATGTTATTAAATAATGACTGCTAAAATAATATCTACTTATAATTTTAAGGAAAGATATTATAGCTATTATTCCTATTTTCTAGAACCATGAGGGTTCATTATGGTCAAATTAATTAATATATGAATAAATCAATCAATTCATCATATTTTTAGTAAGGTATCATGCCTTGGTAAATTTTTGTCCCTAAATATTTAAATAAATAATAACAGTAAGAAATGCTTGTAGTTAGAAATTCAAAGAGAAATTCAAAGATTATTTCTAGAGATCTTCTAATTGAATTTCTTTTACAAATCTTACATTAATGGAATCATTATTATTGGAGACATTTTTAAAAGAAATTTTTCTGTGATTTTCAAGTATGCCATGCATTAAATCTAAGATGATCTTAAGTACTTTATAACAAAATGAGGAATTTCTGAGACATGTGTCCAAGTTCCACCTATTTTAAGTTGCATGAGATCTTTTATAAAAAATATAAATGAAGCACTAATGGATGTCATAAAATTATTTTTTAGATCTAAGGTCAGTAATGGAGTTTTAAAAATAATATATATGAGTTAGGTCTTATTTTCTTGTCAGAATTATGTCAGATACTGATGGTAATCGGTGTAAGAGGTAAAAGGGAAACATGAGTGAAGATTCAAAAGAATGGAAAAGTAGAGGAAGAAGAAGGAAGGTAGGGAGGAGGAGAAGGTGACAGAATAGAATCCCTAAGTAAGGATGATGAAACATACTAAGTATATAATTGCAATTGACTTTGGGGAAATGATACCTTATTTCTCCATGTATCTTTAATAGAATTTGTGACTGTGATAAAATAGAGGACAATCTTGGTAGAGCAGAGGCTCTGGATCACAGTGCTTTGATAGAGGCTCCTGCAGTACTTGACAGCTGGGATATAACCATAAAAATGACTGGTCAGCCTGAGGAAGAGGCATAGACTGGAGTGTAGGAAACAATGAAACTCAGAAGGATGAGGGGTATTGGAGTAGTAAATGCACCATGAGGCACTATGCTAATTGAACAGACAAATGTGGCCTTGAAGGCATGCTTTGCCACTTACATAGCCATTGCTTTCTAAGTTTCCTGGCTCTTCCAGTGATCCACCTTTTAATTTGTAATTTTATCTATAATACTTCTCAATTTTAATTGCCATTAGAATTACAGTATATAATATATGATTGAATTACATAGCATAATCTAAATAAATAAAATATTATACTAATATCATTCACTTGATTATTAGGCTAAGGAACTATAAAAATTAGGACATAAGGGATCAAATAAGATATTTAAGAGAGGGGATGAGAGAGAGAGAGAGAGAAAGAGAGAGAGATTGAAGAACCAAATGTGAAAATAAAAATAGTATATATTACTAATTGCTAAGAAGAGAAGTATGTAGCCAGCATAAATTTCATCTCAGAGAGAAAAATTCTTAAAGTTGATTTTCCAAATGAAATAAGTAGCAAAAGAGATAGTGGTGAAAATAGATAGAAAATATTTTTTTCACCTGGATGTCACATAATGGATTGCAACTGCTTGAAAGTTAAGAGATGCGCTGATAAAAGAACAGCCTCAGAACTTTATGCAGATTCTTTTTGATGACAAACTAATGATAAGTGCTAATATTTCTGAAGAATCTGGTATGTAGAGATTAGTTATATTAACTCCATAAATTCTCCAGGCAAACCTTTGAACTCCAAAAAATACATTTTAGAGCAATTAGGTGATAGAAATGTATGCAAATATTGGTAAAAGCTCTTAAATATTATATTTTAATGCTAACATTCCCCTGAAAATAAGGTGTGAAGCAGGTAGACTAAAGACGGAAGAGGCAATATTATGTTATGTTTTACTACCAACCAATAGAGAGAAAAAATTGTAAAACATGAGCCTATAAATGTACTTAGGCTACTTTTTTCCCTCCTCTTTAATCTCTATGTTTTTTTTAAAGAATTGTTTGTCTTTGGTTCTCCACATACACAGAAAATTACATTAAAAATGCCCAACTCTAAAATGGTGACTGAATTCCTGCTTACAAGATTTTCTGATGTGTGGGAGTTCAGAGTCTTTCATGCCATTTCTACTGATGTACTTGGGAACCCTGGTGGGGAACTTTCTCATTGTCACAGTAAGCATCATCAATCGTGGTGTTCACACGCCCATGTATTTCTTTCTTTGGAATTCATCTGTTTTGGACACATGCTACATTTCTGTCACTCTTCTGAAGGAATATGCCATCTTCCTGCTTGACAACAGGGCAATCTCTATGGTAGGATGTGCAGCTCAGGTCTTCCTGGTGATTTACTTTGCATTTACAGAACTGCTGTCGCTCACCATCATGTCTCTAAACCACTATGTGGCCATCTGCCAGGTCCTCCACCATTCAGTAATCATGAATCCTTAGTTCTGCATCCAGATGACACTGGCCACTCTACATAGTGGTGTGGTCTTTGCAGGATTCCACACTGGAAACACATTCAGATTGCCCTTCTCTCAGTCCAATGTGGTCCATCAGTTGTTTTTTTTTGTGATATCCCCTGTGTTGAAGCTTTCCTGCTCTGAGATCTTAAGCAATGAAATTTCAGTTCTTATTTATGCAGTGGTAGTTTCTGGTGTTTGCTTTGCCTTCATCACCATGTCTTATATTCACATACTTTCTCCTCATGTTTCCCACAAGAGGAGAATGAAGAAAGCCTTTTTTCACCTGTGTCCCTCACATTCTTGTGGTGACCATCTTTCTCAGCTCAGGTGCTGCTGTGTATAAGAAGCCAAACTCAATGCACCCACAATCCAGGACATAATCACCTCTGTGTTCAATTCTATAGTCCTCCTTTCTTGAGCCCTATAAGAAACAAGCAGATAAAGGAGGCTGTAAGGAGAATTATGAGCAGACAGCTTCATTCAGAAAAATGATAGGATAATTATTTCAAGAAATTCCTATTTTAATGAGATGAGTTCAAAATGCTTCAATGTTAAACTTCTAGCCTATTTAAAATTTCAGAGACATTCATTGCATTATGTATCAGGATAACAACAACACAATTATATTTTACTTTGAGATTTCTCCTTAAAAAAAAAAAATTCTCTGGTATCTGACACATTACTGCAAAAATTCGTGTTTTTTGCCCAAAAATTGTTTCCATTCATTTTTTTCTAAACTTAGAGAGTCCTATAAAATACAAACTACACATTCACTTTCTTTGATAAATTTGTGAACTTATAAGGCTCAGAGAACATCCTTAATTCATCATTCAGCTAAAATAATTCTAAATGTATACATTTAGGCTGGTTACATAATTATATTTCCTTATATTTCATCATATGGAAGAGCAAATTTTAAATAATAATTACTTTTGCTCAAAGTAAAAAATATTTACAAAACTGTAAATATTTAGAAAGTTTAGGATTATAGTTATTGGCAGGTTTTAAGTTCTCTATACCAAAAATACCAAAGTGAGGTAAATGTTTCCTATTTCTACGTTCTGCTACTTCAGAATCCACTAATCAATATGTTAAGATGAAGAAAAAATGAAATTAAGTATTTTTATTGCATGTTTTTATATGTAACATGTATTATGACATATAAACCCTAGTGTAACCCTTGAATTAAGAGAACTCTCTAATGGCTGACAAATAGTTTGCCATAATGGATAAATAAATTTCCAAAATATATTTAGTTTTTACAGATAACCACTGAAATATTACAGTTCAGTTTTGTAAATTGAGGCCATGTTTGTCACTCATTAAAAGCAGCACTGCCTCTTCTGCTACTTCCAAGAATGATTTTATCACACATCACTGATGTATTATTAGCTGATGAATTATAATCTTTGAAAAATATGATATCATCTGCACAATTTCTTATTATATACGATTTGCATTAATGTTGTAGAAAGTATGTTCCATCATATATGAATGGACATTTATACCTTATCTATATATCTGTAATTGTAGAAATGTATTGTGATTAAAATGGAAAATCTTAGGTTGTATAAATGTTACTAGAATAAAAATTTAAAACAACAATAATGACACTAAATTAGCACTGTAGAACACAATGAATCCTAATGTAAACTATGGACTGTAGTTAGTAGTATAATTATAATATATTTTCATCTGTTGTAACATATGTACCACACCAAAACAGGTGTAAATAATAGGGGAGTGTAAGAGAATTCTGGATATTCCACATGGTTTTTCTGTAAACCTACTTCTCTAATTTAAAAAAATGACATGACTATATATATATATATATATATATATATATATAGTGCAGCAGGTAATGTATAAACAACCATATAATGTACAATTAAATTTGGAGACCAATGTTATAAAGAATACTGT
>JAQZBX010057404.1:0-17971 GCA_029593785.1 Cabassous unicinctus
TTACTGGGAGGTCCTGGGGATCGAACCCAGGTCCCTCCATATGGGAGACAGATGCCCAACCATTTGAGCCACATCTGTCCCCCTGTTATATCTCTTAAGGCTGACCAAAGATACCTAGAGTTACAGTCATTTTCCATACAGGATGGTCATCTAATAAATCAAGCTTAGTTTATCACCATCATTCTAAAAACCAGACCTAGGGAGAAAAACTAGGTCTGGGGACACATGCATGGTTTCTAATATAGCGAATGTTTAGCCTACCCTGATTATCACAAAATCAGGACAGTGAGAATATTCTCATCCTAATTATTTTTTTCCCTTTTTTTCTTTTTTCTTTTTTGAGATAAAAGGAGAATCACGGAGGATAGGTATAATTACAGGGGAGGGAAAACTAGAGAAGCTGCCAAGTTGACGAAGCTCATGGTAGATAGTACTGTAAAGTATATGTATGGTCACCTATAGAGAGTGAAGGGCTGCAAAAATAGAGTTTCAGATCTCTTGAAATTAAGAGGTTTGTAAAAATGTTTAATAAAACCAATTTACTTTTTATATGCAATACTTAGAGACCATTTAAATAAAGTTTTCTTAGTAAAAACTTTAAAGGAGGGAAATAAGAGAAAAGATGCTAATGAGAGCACCTTGAAATGGATGACTGGGTACAGAGGAACATAAGATATGGTGGGTGCTGGAGCATGAGATTTTAAAAGGATCACATAACATTGAACACAATAAGGTCAAAGAACAAGTTCTTTAGAGTAAAATCTAGTGTCCTGTTGATATACAAAGCCCACTCTGATTTGGTCCATCTGTTTTCTCTCTCTTTTTTTTTTTTAAAGATTTATTTATTTATTTACTTTTTATCCATTTTAACCACACATACACACACACACACCCGGTTTTGCTGTTTTTGTGTCCATTCACTGGGCAATTCTCTGTGTCTGTTTCCTGCCCTCTCTTCTTATCCTTCTCCTCCTGTCTTTACCTGGATTCGATCCTGGGAACCTCCGATGTGGGAGAGAGGCGTCCTGCCACCAGTTCCTGGTTTTTCGGCACATTTCGTCTTGGCTCTCCCCTGCATCTCTCTCCTGTTACATCATCATCTTACTGCATGGTTCGGCAGGGCCTGGGGGCTCACCTGCTTGCTGGGCCTGGGGGCTTGCCTGCTCGCAGAGCCTGACGGCGCACCCACATACCTTCTATATTTTTCTTTATTTTACCGGGAGGTCCCGGGGATCAAACCCAGGGCCCTCCATATGGGAAACGGATGCCCAACCATTTGAGCCACATTCACCGCCCCCCCCATCTGTTTTCTCTTTGACTTCATCTTGTACTGTTCTCCCATCACTTACTTCCTCTCCTGAAGCCACTCTGCCTCTGTTTGGCAAACATAATCAGGCATAGTCCTACCTCAGGGTCTTTACACTTGCTAGTCTCTCAACCTAGAAAGCTCTTTTTGTGAATTCTACATAATAGCTTCCTCTTTTATTTCAAGTTTTCAAGGTAAACCTTTCCTTACCTCATCCTTTCTAAAATTAGAAGGAAAAAAAAAAGACCCAACATATCTCTGTCTTCCTTGCTTTTTTTTTTCTAAGCACTTGTCGCTCCCTATCATATTTCATATTAAACTCATTTTAAAGTACTTGTTTTTTTGTCTGTCTCCCTCATTTAGCATGTAAGCTTTATGAGGCCAGGAATGTTTTTATTCGAGGTCATTGCTGTATTTCCTGTACCTAGAACAGCATCTGGCAAATTGTTGGAATTTAATAATATTTGTGGGAGGGAAGGAGAAAAGGGTAAAGTAAGAGATGTGGAAAGTTGTCTGCAGGATTGGAGACCTTAAAGGTAGAGCAGTTCAAAATGATGACCCGAATATATAAGCTCCATAGTAAAACTAAAATGCAGGTTATTAGAAATGTAGAGTTCTAATAGAGGGCAGGTTTTAGAAAGTTATCTGATTTGATATCATAGTCACCAGGGATCCTTGCAGCAGATTTGGAGAAAGGGAAGAAAGTTAGTGCTTATGAATTCAATGCTGAAATTTCTGGGGAAGAGAGGAGAGGCTTCAAAAGGACAGTAGGTAGCAGGGGCAAGAATAGAAAAGACATTTACATAGACGGCATGAACTTTAATAGAGGATTACCTCAGACAGATTTCGACAGGAATTCTTCCATGCTCCACTGTGGTCTTTTATCTATTAATATTATAGAAGTTACTATAGTTAACACTTTACTTGTTCAGTTTTTTTCACTAGGCCGTAAACCACTTTTAATTTATATCTTCCTAGCACTTAACAAAGTGCCTGGTACATAATATTCTCAGTAAATATGTGTTGAGTGAAATACTTATTGAATGAGAAAGTATTAAGAGATAGCTATGGAATTACGATGTAGAAGCCAAAAGCATTCTGACCTTTAGTTCTTGTCAGTTATCTGACAGGTGGGGAAAGAAGAAAGCCAGGTTTCATATTTATGAAGGAGCAAGTTGGATGTTTTCAAGGTTAATACTCAGGATAGAGGGGAATTTCTTCTCAAAATTGGGGAGAAAAGGCATGGAAAGGCTGGTGGAGGGATTGAGTTAATTATAGGACTAAGAAAGCAGATGGAAATAATGATTAAAGACCTTGATAGTAAATGTCAGTGGAAAAATGTAAGACTGAATAGTTTGCCAGGAAAAATGAGAATCAGCACAAATTATTGAGGACAGGGGAAGGCAGGAAGAAGTGTTTAAAAGGCTGATTTTAATTTGTGAAAAATATTGCAAAATAAATTAGCTCAGAACTCCAGTTGGAGTGTTTATGTGATTGTTGGACTTTAACAAATAGTTTTGTTTGTTTTTTTTGTCCTGCACTCTTGTTAGTAACAGTTTGGGATGGGAAGGCTGGTAAAAATGTAGATCTGTACACTTCTCTTGCACACAGTAAGATTTATGGGAGATGGTAGCTGTGGGTGGCAAGAAGAACTTTGAGTTAGTGGAGCAGGTCTCTGTAAACTTGTCTTTCTTGTGTATGCTTTGATATTCTATAAAGATAGGATTTGCCACAAAAGGCATAGCTCCCAAATGAATCAATAAGATTTCACTATGTTATTCTTGTAGTTTCAAGTGCCAGGCTTAATACACTAGGCACTGGTACATATTACAAGCATTTGGAGGTAGTGCTTATATATAAATTAAAATGCTTATGTAGTCCTTAATAAAAGTTTCATTATGAAATCTGTCAGTATACTTATACATTTTTAAACAAATTATTTTCTTCTTTTTATTAATGTACATTTACATTTTATATAGGAGATACATTTAATTTTTTTACAACCTGACACAATAGCATTTAGTTTTGTATAATTTAAATTCTGTTTTATTTTTTTTCTGACAAATTTTGTTCCCACAGTCCAGAAAAAGCTTTGAAAGACTCATTGCAACCCTATGAAGCAGCTTATCTATCAAAGTCCTTATCTCGACTCTTTGATCCTATCAACTTGGTTTTTCCCCCTGGGGGTCGTAATCCTCCTTCCTCTGATGAACTTGATAGTATCTTTAAAACTATAGCAAGGTATGTATTTTTTATGTAATGTTATTCCATAAAATGCTTGCCACAACAGTACATTTTTAATTTACCTCAAATTATTCAATTAAATCAAGAGTTTTGCAGTGAATGCATACACTTGCAGTATGTACTTAAGATTTCGATTAATAAAAGCATTTAAATACAGTCTAAAAAGTCTATTATAGTTATTCTGTGTCTTGCTGAGGATGCATAGTAAGCCTAACTTTTTATACTATAGTAAATTCCTAACATTACACAAAACAAATACAAAAATAATTTTGCAAAATGAAAAACTTAAACATAGATGTTAATGTTTTTTAACCTAAACCCAGAAAGTGCTTCATGGCAGAAACAGGATTATTATCCTGAATAGTCTACTCATGTTTGCTATTTTAAGCTTCTAAGTGAATGTGACAGCTTCTAAAACTCTAAAAAAGGAAAGTATCATAACAGAGGTGCCACCTGAATGCTTACAGACAATGTGATTGTATTGTTGTCTTTAGACATTTACAGTAGTGGTTATCCAGATTAATTTGCAGTTGAGACTCAGTCCCTATCAAAGCTCACAAGTTGTTAGAATAGTAGGTCTGTACATTTATAAATGGATGTTGGGGAATAAAAATAGTTGGGCAATATAGGGCCCAGATGTAGAACGTTCTAGATTGCTTTAGACTACATATTTGCAGATGCAATTCTGAGGTGTGGTAGAGTAAGACTAAAAAGCCACAGGTATAATATACATAAATATATCTATAAAATGTCTAAGTTGCCGAGCAACTTGGTCCTAAATCTCTCCACAGTTATCTTGACTTTATGAAGTCTTGACTAGATTTTTAACCCTAAATGTCATGTTAGTTTGGCAGTGATAAAAACTACCATAGGTTCAAAACTGTCCTAGATTCAACTTGTTCAATTTGACCAGTATATATAAATGTTAAAGAGACATCTCTTCCTTTGCCCATTCCTCTATGAAGATTGAGAATACTATAATTAAATATAATCTGGAGCTTGAAGAAACATGCTTACGCCAGTATTTAATAATATTTAAAATTGAACATTAGTGAAATAGTGTCTCAATACTATATAAAAGGGCAATTTTTGTCACATAGTATGTACTACTGTTGTTTCACACCCCTTCATCTTCAAAAAGAGAATGTTGAACATGAAGATTTTTTCTGCTACTTCAGAGACAATAATTACTTTCCTTGCTTTTCCATCTCTGTATGAGTTTTCATGCAGTTTTTAGCACCTAGTATTCTTTCATGGTCTTTATAAAATACTTTTTTTGGCAGTCGCTTCAAGTGTCCCAGTTAAACCAGTCTTAAAGTTGAAAGTAAACATGACAAAGAAATGTTTTTGTTTAGAATCTAAATTTTTAAAATTTTGAATTATAGCCTTATATGTTTGGTGTATTATAAAGCTATTTTATACAAAATAGCATGAATTGGTCTAATTTCTACAGAAACTGAGTATCTTTATGTATCATGTGTAATTTATATTTTTAGCCTGGGTCTCTCCAGGATCTTCATTTTCATTCAAGAGCTGTCATTTCCTTGCAGATGTCCGTGATATTCAGTGTCTTTAATTGTACTTACCAGTATTAGAAAAGTCCTATTTAAAAAATCTGTATACAATTTATTCTCTTAATCTTAGCCTGAATCCACATATGATGTGCTCTTATTAATGAGAAACTGGACATTAACAAAGCTTTCTTGAAGCACTTTCTCCTAATGCTGAATTTAAGGGGGGGGGGGAAGGGAATGAAACAATGCAACTAGTTCTTGGAATAAATCAATGAAATCTGTAAAAAGAATCACCACATTGCTTATTGGATTTAGGTTTATATATGTTGTTCTTTACTTTGTTGATGAACTCTGTTGCTAATAATTCTTTTTGTTTTCTTCAGTGAACTAAATGTCGCTGCTGTTGATGCAAACCTCACTTCAGCTGTGTCAAAAAATGTGGCAAAGACTATCCAGTTATATGGTGTAAAATCTGAGCAGCTTGTAAGTGATTTCCCTTATCTGTGAACCTTCATGATATTTCTTTAAAATTACTAATTATAAAATACTTTACTAACTATAAATATTGAGTTGCTTAAACGTTAATTTACTTGAATTTTTACTCTAGTGAAATTTTAAAACTATTATGTCTTTTAATAACAAATGGTCCTCTGACTAATTGTTGACATATTTTCAGAATGCAGGAGGATATTATATAAGACTTAAAAAAAATACATGTCCCAAATCAAGGGCTAATTATATATTTTTATTTTTTTATTTTTTAAGATTTATTTTATTTATTTATCCCACCACCATCCTCGTTGTTGCGGACGGTGTCTGCTCTCTGTGTCCATTTGCTATGTGCTTTCCGTGTCTGCTCATCTTCTCTTTAGGAGGCACTGGGATCCAAATCCAGGACCTCCCATGAGGGAAGAGAAGTACCCAATCACCTGAGCCACCTCAGCTCCCTGGTGTTCTGTCTGTCATTGTCTTTCCTCTTTGTGTCTCTTTTATTGCGTCATCTTATTGCATCAGCTCACCGCGCCTGCCTGCCTTCTCCAGGAGGCACTGGAAACCAAACCAGGGACCTCCCATGTGGTAGGCAGAAGCCCAGTCACTTGAGCCACATCCACTTCCTGTTTTTAAATATAATTGTCTATGATTGAGGTTCTCCTCTCTTGTCATCACTCACTCCAAAAATTGTTCTTGCACTATTACCAAGTATGAAATTGCCTTGAACTGTTAGAAAATGATTGGAGGAAGTGAAGTGCTTAAAATTGTAATAGAAAAATATTGATTTACTTTATAAGGTTCCAAACCTAAAGCTCTCATGCATGGAAAGTTAACCCTAAAATTATTCTGGTTTGAAACAGCTGTTGGCATGCATTAAAAATAGTATCTGGGGAGTGGATATAGCTCAAGTGGTTGAGCGTCTGCTTCCCACATGGTAGGCCCCTGGTTCTGTCCCTGGTGACTCCTAAAAACAAACAACAAGCAGACAAATGAAAAAACCAACTCAGGGGAGCCAATGTGGCTCAGTGGTTGAGTGCCGGCTTCCCACATACAAGGTCTCAGAATCATTCCCCAGCCCCAGTACCATTAAAAATAATAATAATAATATCTGTATAATTATTTAGTATGTAGTTATGCTAAATGAAATCCAAGCAAAAGAAAATTAAGCTTTAATATATTTTTACGGCCACTGATGTACCTGTTTTAGAGAATGTACCAAAATCTTGATATCTCCACTTTCTTTATTGAGGTAGTGAAGCACATTTTCAGTTTACCCTCTCTGACTACTCCCGACTGAAACAAAACAAATGAAGTAATCCAACTTTCTCTGTATCCAAATAGTTCCAATCCGTTCTGGAATAATTTTTAGAATAGCTTGGTAACAAATTGAACTGAAAGAATTTGTACAAAAATGACTCTTGGTGGTAATGGTTATGATGCTTCCTACTTTCACTACCAATGGATGGCCATATTTTATTTGCTAATATGGTGGCATTTATCCATTTAATTATTTTTGCAGTTTTGACAGATAATTTAGAAGCAATTTTGAAATTTTTAGAAGCCATACAGAGACCATGGAAACTCTTTGTAAATAATTAGATGACTAATTTTTCTCTAAAGCTTTGCTTTTAGATACTTTGTTATAATGTTCATTGCTTTAAACAGTTTATGGCTATAAGTAAAATTCAGTATTATGTCCAGTAGAGTTTAGTGTAATTATAGAAAGTGGCAGGGAAAAATCCTTATGTGATGATCCCACCTGAGGATGATATTATAAGAAGAGCCAGCATATGTATAGAAAATATTTTATTTTTAGGGGGCAGGGAGGTGAATGATAATGGTAAGTTATAACTTCAGTTTAGATAATAATAGTAAAAGACTTTGAAAAAATTAAATGTATCAGCAGGCATTTGATTGAATTAATACTGGTTGGTAAAATAGTCTGTGGCCCTAAGTTACTCAGGCCTACCTACTTTTATACAATGTTATATATATAGTGCTAAAGGTTAGCAGAAAGCTATTGATATAATTTTTTTTAAATAGGTTTTTTAACTGAAATTTTTTCTTTTTTTTTTAAAGAAAGATTTTACTTTTCAGTTTTCATATCATATAAAGAAAGCTTAAGCATAAAATAAGATTACAAAGCACATCATATGCTTTATTTTAAAAATAAATTATTGACTAATGACTTAAGTAACACTTTAGTATCAATGCTTATTTCTTTGGCTGTTAATGAAGCTCTTTCTGCTGTTCTTCTGTTTTAAATTTCACCTATTTGCTTTCTTTGTTCTTTGCATATTTTTTTAGTATAGTTTCAGTGAGAATATTTAAAGGAAAATAGCTAAATATCACGTTTTTAATGAAAGAACAACTTGAAACAGATTTTAAACGTCTAACACTCCATCTGTAAATAGAAATGTTTGCCTGAGATTTTTATAGATAAAAATGTAAGCTTCAAATCCACAAGGTTAAAAGGTGACAGAAATCCGATTATTAATGGAATATAATAGTTCAAGCAGTGTGATAAAGGAAAGCTAGAATTTTAAAGTTACATGTGCTTCAAAAATGGTGGCTTGGGGAGCGGATGTAGCTCAAGTGGTTGAGCGCCTGCTTCCTATGTAGGAGGTCCCAGGTTTGATCCCTGGTACCTCCTAAAAACAAACATGGAAAAAACAACTCTCATTGGGGAGCAGATATAGCTCAGTGGTTGAGTTCCTGCTTCCCATGTACGAGATCCTGGATTCGATACCTGGTACCTCCTTAAAAAAAAAAAAAAAAGGTGACTTGGGAATACAAAACCTGAAATACAGAATGAGCATTTCTCTCCAATACTACATTTTTTTCCCTAAAGCTTAATTATGGGAGTTTCTTGGCCAACAAAACATTTTTAATATACTTAATTGTCACTTAATCTACATCAGAAAAAAAGGATTTTTCATATTGATCCTCACTATGGGATGGGCCATCCTTATGGTCATCGAAACTGATTGTGTATATTTGGATAAGATTCCTCCACCCACTTAGGAAAACTATATACTACTTCTTTTCAACCTCATTATTTTAGTGTCCTGGGATATAATAGAGTGTAAAATATATAAATTATATACATATAATACATTTATACAATTACAATAATAAATCTGAAAATGTTATCATTGTGTGTTTTATTTTTTTCTAAGGCTTTTCTGTTATTAATCACCAGTGGAATATGCCATGTAAACCTAAACTTCTATAAGCACAAATCCTTTTTTCCTGAACTTAAGTCTTATCTCTTATCAGAGAATCCATTTTTTAAGGGTAAGGTTGGACCACACAAATAGCTACCGTTACCAAGCACTTATAGTGAGTCAGGCATTGTGCCAAGCCATTTATATGTATTACCTCTCTTTTTTTTTCACAACAGTCTTATGAAATGGAATAATATCTGACATTACACAGGGTGGAAATTGAGGCTGAGAAAGGTTAAGTGGCATGCCCAAAATAGAGTGTTAATAGTAGAAAGCCAGCAAGCATTGAAACTAGCATTCAAACCATGTTTGATTCTAGACCAAGCTTAAAAACTCTCCTGTTTCTGACCTGTATCTCTTATACATTTTTTTATTTTTAAGAAAGGTAGGATTGTGCTTTTGTTTTGTGATTAGCTTTTTCACTTTACAATGTGATATAGAGACCTACATCTACTGTTTTAATACATGCACAATATATTTTATGAATCATAGTTTCTTTAGCCTGTATACCCTTAATGTATAGTTAAATAATTTAGTAGATTAATTTAGAACTAATGGGGATTTAGCAATGAATTCTTCTATGTGAGTTATAAGCAATAGTTTATTTTCTCTAATATGTACTTAATTTAATATGTTTCAATGTAAATTTCTGTTTCCTAGGTGCTCTTTTGTGAAAATGAGATAAGCCTTTTTTAGACCTTCTTCATTTAAAAATTATCATTGTATGTCTTGACAGCAATTGTGAAGTTATAATTAAGTTACTAAGTAGAATTTTGTGCTCAAATTACACTTGTGTACACATATATATACCTGTAAGTGTATGTTTATATATATATATATTATATTCTTGGTATAAAATATTCATGATATTTTATGATTGAAGTAAACAAATTTATTATTTAATGGTAATGTATTGGTTATTTGTTACAAATAGTTCTGAAATGGAAAGCGGGTGTGGCTCAATCGATAGAGCTCCCGTTTACCATATGGGAGGCCCCGGGTTCGCTTCCCGGGGCTTCCTTGTGAGGGCAGGCCGGCCCGCGCGGCGCGGTGGGCTGATGCAGCAAGACCTCACAGCAAGGGGGAGATAAGCAGACACAGAAAAAACACACAGCAAATGGACACAGCAAACACAAGCAGCAAAGGGGGGAAAAATAAATAAATCTTTAAAAAAAAAAAAAAATAGTTCTGAAATGTCTTTAGAAGAAAATATTACTAGCCTTTCTTATGGCAAATGTGAATCAATGTTTTCCTTTTCCTCTATATGTTAAAAGGAAATGAAAATATTAACTATATTAGTATATAAGGGAACTATTGCAGTACCTTTATAATTCATAGGCTCATAAACACTTTGTTATCAAAATTACAGGGACTATACCAGCAGGCATTCCTTTTACCAGGTGAATTATTAGAGCATTTTCCTATAGTAACTATTATCTGATAGATTCAGGTAATAGTATCTAGAATCTTAATGTAAATGTCAAATGTTATGAACTATGAGAAAGTAGATTGACATTTAATTAGGATGCAGACATTTGAAATAATAACAGAAATGATATTTAAGAGAAATTTTTAACTTCAGTATAGGTGAGTAGCCATGTATGAGGTCAGCAGTTCTAGTCAACACTAAGGTGGGTTTTTTAAAATATAATCTATATAAATATATGCTTTATTCTTTGTATAATTTCATAAGTAATTAGGAGACTTGACATTCTTATAATTAAAGAAAACCTGCATGTATGATATTTAAATGGTGACATAGAGACATGAGCTCAATTTTTTTAGATTTAAAGGATTATTTAGTGGAGATTTAAATGCCATCTACATGAATACTGTTCCATATAATATCATATGCTAATAATGTGTGATATCAAATTCAAATAAATGAAAGATAAAAAACATGGAATTATTTGGAAGAGTTTTTAAATTATGTGCAAATAGATGAAACATAGTGTATTAGTCAGCCAACGGGGTGGTGATGCAAAATACCAGAAATCTGTTGGTCATTATAAAGGGTATTTATTTGGGGTAGAAGTCCACAGTTACCAGGCCATAAAGCATAAGTTACTTCCCTCACCAATGTCTATTGCCACATGTTGGAGCAAGACAGCTGCCGACGTTTGCCAGGGTTCAGGCTTCTTGGGTCTCTTTCTTCCCGGGGCTCTGTTTCTCTCCGGGCTTAGCTCCTGTTTCCTCCACAAGGTCAGCTGTAGACTATGAGGCTCTCTAGGCTTTGCCTTTCTCCACAAAGCCAGCTGTAGACTATCAGGCGAATGGCTTGTCTCTATCCTGGGACCTTCTCTCCTTCCTCACAGGGCTCCAGCTCAAGACTCCAACATCAGAACTGCTCCAACTCTGTTCTTTGCCATGCCTTTTATATTTGATTCCCTACCCACCAAGGGGTGGGGCTCAACGCCCTACTGACGTGGCCCAGTTAATGTCCTAATCATAACTTAATCATGCCCAGATTAGCAGACCAGTTTACAAGCATAATCCAATATCTATTTTTGGAATTCATAATTACATCAAACTGCCAAACTGCTGCACATAGCAATAGAATCTCTTGTACCAAATGCACTTTAGCTGTAATACAAATATACTTATCCCTTTGGGTTTCCTACCCTTTTGATCCTTTGGACAACCTTCTATTCTTCCCTGCAGGCTGGAGAATTATCCTACTTATTTCAGGGTCATTCTTTCCTTTAAGATACCTTTCTGACCTGCTTTCCACACTTGTAAGAGCTTAATTTTCAAGGGGCTATGCCAGGTCAGTTGTAGATGAAAATGTCAGGCTTGTCTAAGATTTACTAGGCCATGTTGAAGACAGAGCACAAAGTCAAATAATGGTTATTCTCATTAGAAGATATTTTCAGGAGAAAGTTAAAATTCAATTTTCAGTTTAAATCTGTTAAAGTGTGTATTAGTAATCTGTGGCCATAGAATGCTCCATAACAGACAACTGCAAAACCTTGGTAACATACAATAAACATTTATCATTCATCCCTCTGGGATCAGAAGCGGGTAAGCAAGGTGGCTGTGCTGATCTTGACTGAGTTTGCTCATATGGCTGGCTGTCTGCTGGCTCTGCTCTTCTAGGCTGGCCTTAACCAGACTCTGCTTTTTTATAGTGTCTTTATCAGATAGCCTAGGCAGGACCTCACTTGATGATAGAGGTACAAGAGAGAAAAGTGTCCATAAGTCTGGCTCACCAAAATATTACACACTCACAGTACAAAGTTAGATGCACACCCACCCCGGGAAATAGAATTAATACAGACTAGAGAAGAACTTGGACCATTAGAACGTGCCCCATGAAGAAGATTTTTTTTTTTTTTAAATAATGTTCACCTTTTCCATGTGTTCTCATTGAGGGATCAGTCATTTTTACTGGAATTGGAAGCCAGAACACTATAAAGCTTCCACATTTTTTCAAGCATAGTAGTAGGGAAGCAGCTGTGGCTCAATTGGTTGGGTTCCCATTTACCACCTGGGAGGCCCCAGGTTCGATTCCCGGGGCCTCCTGGTGAAGGCAAGCTGGCCCGCGCGGTGTGGTGAGCTGACGGCCCATGCCATGTGGTGAGATGGTGTAGCAAGATGATGCAACAAAGGAAACAAGCAGACACAGAAAAAACGCACAGCAAATGGACACAGTGAGCACAAGCAGCAAGGGGGCGATAAACAAATAAAAAAAAAAAAAAAAGCATAGTAGTGATCAAGAAGAACTTTTAATCCTATCCCTGTCCCAAGGTATAGGAATATAATTAAATTCCCTCACATACGCTTAAAAAATTATACTATTTAAAAGCATACTTTTGAGCAACTTAACTTTAACTCAGATCATTATTTTGAGGTTGTACCAATTTAGACTGTTTTTTTTTATACATACTGTGGTGGTTTGAAGCTGTGTATACCCCAGAAAAACATGTTCTTGGATTTAATCCATTCCTGTGGTTGTGGACCCATTTTAAGTAGGACCTTTTGATGAGGCTATTTCAGTTTTTAAAGCATGACTCACCTCAATCTGAATGGATCTTAATCCTTTTACTAAAGTCCTTTATAAGAGAATGAAATGCAGACAGAAAGTGAAAGCCATGGAAGCAAGAAACTGAAAGCAACACCTTCACTGGAAGAGAAGGGAGAGACCAGCAAATGCTACCATGTGCCTTGCCATGTGGTAAAGGAGCCAAGGTCTGTCGGCAGCTAGCCTTCAGAAAAAAACTGTTGCCTTGATGATGAACTGATTTGAACATTTACTTGGCTTAAAACTGAAAGCTAATAAATTCCCATTGTTTAAACCAATCCATTTAATACCTGCTTCAAGCAGCCTAGGAACCTAAAACACATACCTTAAGAAATGGTGACACATAAAAAACTTGCTCTTTGTGATGGGTTTCAAGAAAATCCTCTTTCTCTTTCTCCTCTTAGACAGTCTAATTAGCATTCTTCAGTAGCTTTGGGGAAATATTTATTTTTTCCTGTTCCATGTCCTATTGTACTACCTTTAGTTTCCCAATTAATAAAAAGTTTTCTCTTCTACCACTTGTATCATTTCTCCTGAGGTCAGTTGTAAGTGGCTGACATCCACCTAGAGTAAGAATTTGTAATCTAGGAGCTCTGTGGATGGATTTCAAGGATCTGTGAACCACAGGAAATTATAAATATTATGATATATGAATTTTTTCTGGGAAAATGTTACAAAAGATTTCATAGAAGTCTCACCCCACAAACAACAAATGAAAGATACCTTTTAAAAAAATATTTTGAATTAAGGAAATACTATAGGTGAGAGCAAAAATTAACCACACTGAAAACAGAAAACCAGTAGAGAAAATCAATGAAACCAGTAGGTTATTCTAGAATTAATGTGAGTTTAGTAAAATCATTGGTCACAAGGTATATACAAATCAGAAATTTACTAGCTACAAACAGAAAATGAAATTTAATTTTAAAGGTACTATATATAGTGACATCAGAAAATATAAAATTCCTAGGAATAATTATGACAAAATATATATAACACTCTACAGTAAAAACTGCAAATCATTATTTCCAGTCTAAACTTTATTATTTGGTTCCTTCTGCTCACTTTGAGATTAGTTTGCTTTCTTTTTCTATTTCCTCCAGGTGTGAAGTTAGGTCACTGATTTGAGATCTTTCCTCTTTTTTAACATATGCATTTACAGCTATAAATTTCCCTCTGAGCACTGCCTTTGCTGCATCCGGTAAATTTTGGTAAGTTGTGTTCTCATTTTTAATCATCTCAAGATATTTCCTATTTTCCCTTGTAATTTCTTCATTAACCCATTAGTTGTCTAAGAGTTTATTGTTTAATTTCCACATATTTGTGAGTTTTCCAGTTCTGCCTCTGGCATTGATTTCTAGATTCATTCCATTGTGGTTAGAGAATATACTTTGTATGACTTCAGTCATCTTAAATTTATTGATACTTGTTTTGTGACCTAATATATGTTCTATCCTAGACAGTGATCCTTGTGCACTTAAGAATATGTATTCTCATGGTGTTAGATGAAATGTTCTATAATGTCTGTGAGGTCTAGTTGGTTTAGAGTGTTGTTCAAGTCCTCTGTGGAGTTAACAAACCAAAAATATAACTGTACTGGCATTTATATTTAGCTATGTTATTACCTTTATTGGAGATCTTTATTTCTTTATGTGGCTTCAGTCTATTGTCTGGTGTCCTTTCCTATCAACCTGAATAACTCCTTTTACCATTTCTTGTAGGGCCAGTCTAGTGGTGAGAAACTCCCTCAGCTTTTGTTTATCTGAGAATGTCTTAATCGTTTTCTCATATTTGAAAAACAGTTTTGCTACATATAGAATTGTTGATTGGTAATTTTTTGTTTTCAGCACTTTAAATATGTCATTCCACTGCTTTCTTGCCTCTATAATTTCCATTGAGAAATCAGCATTTAATCTAATTGAAGCTCCCTTGTATACGATGTGTTGCTTTGGTCTTGCAGCTTTCAGAATTCCCTCTTTATCACTGGCATATGAGTATAATGCCTTGATGTGGGTGTATTTGGGTATCTTGTATAGAGTTCATTGAGCTTTTGAATGTGTATGTTCATGTTTTTCATTAAATATGTAGTGATTTCAGCCATTATTTCTTTGATATTCTTTCTGTCCTGTTCCTCTCCTTCTGGAACTCCCACAAAGTGTTTATTTGGTCTCTTGATGTTGTTTGTTTTAGTTTCCTAGGCTGCTCAAAGCAAATACCATCCTGATTGAGGTGGGCCATACCTTAACTGAATTAACTTCATCAAAAGGTCCTGCTTACAATGTGTTCACATCCACAGGACTGGATTAGATTTAAGAACATGTTTTTCTGGAGTGCATACAACTTCAAACCATCACAGTATCCCACAAGTGTCTTAAACTCTGTTCTCTTTTCTTCATAATTTTTTTCTTTTTGTTCCTCAGACTGAATAATTCCTATTGCCCTTTCTTCAGGTACCCTGGTTCTTCCTTCTGCCAGCTCCAGTCTGCTGTTGAACCCCCTAGGGAATTTTAAATTTCTGTTACTGTGGTCTTCGGCTCTGTTGGGTTCCTTTTCATAATTTCCATCTCTGTATTGGTATTCCCTTTGTATTCATATTTCATTTTTCTGATTTACTTTAGTTCTTTGTCTATGTTTAAACGCCTGTATCTTTTTGAGCATTTAGGTGTTTTGTGTTTTTTTTCAAGTCTTTGTTATGTCCAGGGTCTTGTCTTCCTCGTTGAGGCTTTCTCATGCTTTATTTATTTGCCTCCTTTGTATATTTGATAATCTTTTACTACAACTGGGAGATTTTGTATTTTAATGTGTTACCTCTGTAATTTATACACTCAGACATCTGTTCCTTAAGCTTATATCCAGCTAGTGTTATGACAGATTTCCTTGTATGCCTGGAGCTAACAGAGAAATAGAAAACTCCTTTCCCAGTCTTTGCAGATTGACCTGTGTGAGTGTTCTCCTTCAGAACTTGGACTTCCTTTCAATAAGTTTAGAGTGTAGCCAAAGGCAAAGGCATTGGGTACTCCCTGATCTTTTCTGCACATCCATCTTATCCTAAGCGTGTGTGTGGCCCTAGGAATCCCCCATTTACACAGATCCGAATGGCCCCTTTCCCGTAGGAAACAGAATTTCCTCATGATCCTGGGTTCCAAGCTTTATGTCTCACAGCCAGTAATCCTTTGTCCCAGGTTGCTATAATTTGACTCTGGAGTGTCTCACTCTGTCATTCTATAGAACTCTGTGAGCAACCTCTACATGCAGGACAAGTTCTGGGATGGCAAACCTGGGATGAGTATCCTGTCTAGTCCTTCACACTGCCACTGCACAAATTTGCACAGATGTGCGCACACTGGGTACATGTATAAGGGTTACTCTGAACCCTCCAGAACCAGGATCCGGGTCCTGCACCGGGAGCATAGACTAGATCCATGCCAGGCCAATGTAGGGAAGAGGGAGGAACCAGCCAGGGCACCAGAAGATCTACCATTTTTAAGTTGCCGCTTTCTTAATTTATCTCTTGCCCTGTTACTGCCACCCTTTAACTGCTTTCTGGAACTTTGAGAAAGATGGTTCTACTGGTTCTTGTTCATTGCTTAAAGCTTTTGTTTGGAGGTAGAGCCCTGGAGTGTCTCACTCTGTCATCTTTAACCCATGTGACTCTGCATGTTTTTAAAAGAAGAAAATATTTAATTAATACTGAAAGGGACTCCTAGGAACTGATCACACTTAGTATAGAAACTGATCATACTTAGTAGGGCTAGGTTAGGCAGATACAAGTGGCTTAAAAGCCAACAGAGGGAAGCAGATGTGGCTCAAGCAGTTGGGCACCTGCCTACCACACGGATGGTCCCAGGTTCAGTTGCCAGTCCCTCCAAAAGAAAACAAGCAAGTCAGTGAGCTGATGCAACGAGCTGTCGTGGTGAGCTAATGGAATGAGATGATGCAGCAAAGAGACACAATGAAGAAACACAATGAGAGGCAAACAAGCAGTGAGCAAAGGAGGCTCAAGCGATTGGGACCTCCCTCCCACATGGGAGGTCCTGGGTTTGGTTCCCAGTGCTTCCTAAAAAGAAGTCGAGCAAACAACGAGTGCAAAAAAATGAGGAGGGGGCAGAAAGAAATAAAAAATAAATCTTAAAAAAAAAAAAGCCAACAAAAGCATGGTAGCTGGTGAAGCAATTTGTTTTCAGAACTGGGCTAATACCATCATAAAGTGGCACCTTGAACTCCGGATCCTCTGTTCTAAGGACTATGCTTCATCAACCTTACTTTTATGCCTGGATTCCTTAAAACTGAGAAACTAAAGACTGGCAAAGCTCTTGCTTTTCCAGAATTCCTTATGACCCAATCTCATACCCTTGAAACTATGTAACCTTTACCCTTGTTCATGCCGACCCTTCTAGGCAATGATAGGGTTTTTGGCCTTTACTCTGAATGAGAGGGAAACCTGAGTGGGAAAGTCCCCCCCCGCCCCCGTCACTTACTCACTTTCACTCTCTTTGTCTCTATTACTTTACGTCCAATAATTTTTCAACCTTTTCAGGACCTACAAACGATTTACCATACCACATTTTCACTGCTCTTCACCTTTCCTATATTTTTTAAAGATTTATTTTATTTATTTATCCCCCTTTCCTCCCCTCCCCCCATTGTTTGTGGTCACTGTGTGCTCTCCGTGTCCATTTGCTGTCTGCTCGTCTTCTCTTTAGGAGGCACCGGGAACTGAACTGGGACCTCCCATGTAGAGAGAGGCGCTTCATCACCTGAGCCACCTCAGCTCCCTGGTTTGTTGTGTCTATCATTGTCTTTCCTCTTTGTGTCTCTTTTGTTGTATCATCTTGTTTTGTCAGCTCGCCACACCTGCCCGCTGCACCAGCTTGCCTTCTCCAGGAGGCACGGGGAACCCATGTTTAATTATGACCACTGAAAGAATAGAAATAGAATATATAACTTTAAATAAATTGATAGTGTTGGGAAGCGGGTGTGGCTCAGTGGATAGAGCCCCCGTTTACCATATGGGAGGCCCGGGTTCGCGTCCCGAGGCCTCCTTGTGAGGGCAGGCCGGCTCGCGCGGCGCCGTGGGATGATGCGGCAAGACCTCACAGCAAGGGGGAGATAAGCAGACACAGAGAAGACATGCAGCGAATGGACACAGCAGCACAAGCATCAAGGG
>JAQZBX010057405.1:0-17986 GCA_029593785.1 Cabassous unicinctus
CATCATGATCAAGTGAGTACAAGGGTGGTTTAACACAAGAAAATCAATCAGCATAATACACTGTATTAATAAATCAAAGAAGAAAACTCACCTGATCATCTCAATTGACGCAGAAAATAAATTTGCCAAAATCCAGCATCTTTTCTTGATAAAAACACCCCAAAAGATAGGAATTGAAGGCAACTTTCTCAACATGATAAAGGGCATATATGAAAATCCCACAGCTAACATTGTACTCAATGGTGAAAGACTGAAAGCTTTCCTGCTGAGACCAGGGTCAAGACAAGGATGCCCAGTGTCACCACTGCTGTTCAATATAGTGCTAGAAGTTCTAGCTAGAGCAATCAGGCAAGAAAAAGGAATAAAAGGCATCCAAATTGGAAAGGAAGAAGTAAAATTTTTGCTATTCACAGATGATATGATTCTATACCAAAAAGTCCTGAAAAATCTACAACAAACCTACTGGAGCTAATAAACAAGTTAAGCAGAGTGGCAGGATACAAGATTAATATGCAAAAAAGTCCGTAGTGTTTCTATAAACTAGTAATGAGCAATCTGAGGAGGAAGTCGGAAAAACTTCCATTTACAATAGTGACTAAAAGAATCAAATATTTAGGAATAAACTCAACCAAGGAAAAGAAAACTGTACTCAGAAAACTACATCTGTATTCTGAAAACTATAATGCATTGCTAAAAGAAATCAAAGAATATCTAAATAATTGGAAGGCCATTCTGTGTTCATGGATTGGAAGACTAAATATCATCAAGATGCCAATTCTATCCAAACTGATATACAGATTCAATGCAATCAAGATAAAAATTCCAACAGCCTTTTTTGCAGAAATGGGAAACCCAATTATCAAATTTATTAGGAAGGATAAGGGGCCACAAATAACCAGAAACATCTTATAAAGGAAGAACAAAGTTGGAGGACTCTCATTTCCAGACTTTAAATCTAGCTACAGTGGTAAAAAACAGCCTGGTACTGACATAAAGATAGACATATAGACCAATGGAACTGAATTGATGGTTCAGAAACACACCCTCACTTCTACAGTTAATGATTTTTGACAAGGCTGAGGCAGAACAGTCTATTCAACAAATGGAGCTGGGAGAACCGGATCTCCATATCCAAAAGAAACAAACAGCACCCCTATCTCACACCTTATACAAAAATTAACTCAAAATAGATAAAAGTCCCAGTTTCCCCATCTGCAAAATGGAGATAATAAATTGACACCAACAAAAAGAAAAAAAAAAGAAAAAGAAAAAAGAGGATCAAAGACTGAAAAATAAAAGCTAGAATCATAAAACTCCTAGAAGAAAATGCAGAGAAACATCTTCAAGACCTGGTGGTAAGTGGTGGTTCCTTAAACCTTATACCAAAAGCATAAGTAACAAAAGAAATGGGTAAATGGGACCTCCTCAAACTTAAAACACTTTTGTGCTTCAAAGGATTTTGTCAAGAAGGTGAAAAGACAGCCCACTCCATGGGAGAAAATATTTGGAAACCATATATCTGATAACAGTTTTATTTCCATGCTATATAAAGAGATCATAGTACTCAACAATAAAAGAGCCAGCAATACATTTAAAAATGGGCAGAAGACTTAGACATTTTTCCAAAGAGGAAATACAAATGGTGAAAAAGCACTTGAAAAAATGTTCAATATCACTAGCTATTAGGGAAGTGCAAATCAGAGCTACAATGAGATATCATTTCATACCTCACAGAATGGCCATTATTTAAAAAACAGGAATCAACAAGTGCTGTAGAGGATGTGGAGAAATAGGAACATTCCTTCACTGTTGGTGGGAATGCAGAATGCTGCAACCTCTGTGGAAGTGTTTGGCAGTTCCTCAGGAAGCTATATATAGAACTGCCATATGATCCGGCAATCCCTCTACTAGGAATATATCCAGAAGAACTGAAAACAGTGACACAGACAGACATCTGCACACCAACGTTCATGGCGGCATTATTCACAACTGCCAAAAGATGGAAACAACTCAAGTGTCCATCAACCGATGAATGGATATGTGCAAAATATGGTATATACATGCAACAGAATACTATGATGCTCTAAGAAGAAATGAAATCAGGACACATATGATAACATGGATGAACCTTGAAGACATTATCCTAAGTGAAATAAGCCAAATGCAAAAGGACAACTATTATATGGTCTCACTAATGTGAACTAAATACAAAGAACAAACACATGGAGTTTAAACCTAGAGTATAGGTTACTAGGAGATAGGAGGAGGGCTAAGAAGGGGTTCAGACACTTAATGCATGTAGAGTTTTTAATTAGCTTGACTGTAAAAGTGTAGAAATGAATAGAGTTGATAACACATTATAGTGAGTATAACTAATATGGCTGGTTTATAAATGGGATTGTGGCTGAAAGGGGACATTTAGGGATGCAAATGTCAATTGAAAGAAAGCTAGAGAATCATCTAAAATAACATAGTGAACCTGGAGGTGGATGAGGATTGTGGTTAATAGTATAAAAACAAGAATGTTCTATGTACTAGAACAAATGTCACTATTACAAGGTGGTAGGAATATGGTGATGCATGGGGAAAATACAATTAGTGTAACTTAGGGACTATAGTTATCAGCAATATTATAATATTCTTACATCAATGTCAAAGAAGGCACCATATCAAAGCTAAGGGTCAACAATGGGGAGGTATGGAATTTTTTCTTTTGGACTAAGGAAACTTTCAAAAATTTACTGAGATGATGACTGCACAACTCTGTGATGAAAGTGAGAGCACTTTGGATAGGTTGTACAAGGCATGGAACTGTATAACACTGTGAACCATGTGGTGGAAAATGGACTGTGCTTAACAGTACAAATATGGGAGTGTCCTCTCATGAGCTGTAACAAATGTGCAATACTGATACATGGTGTTAATAATAGGGGGTATATGGAAAAAATATACCAAATGTAAGCTATGGCCATAGTTAGTGGAATAGTCTGATATGTACTTTCATGATCTGTAACAAATATTCCACAACAATGTAAGGTGTTGGTGGAGGGGCGATGAATGGGAATTCTGCACATTATGCAGGATTGTTTTGGTCCAAACAGTCAGGAGCAAAGCCGGGAGAAGTCAGGGCCCCAGTTACCTCAACTATTAAAATGGGCCAGCTGGACTAGACAGATGAGCCAGCAGTTCCCTTCACAGCTAAGATCTATGCTTAGGGCAGGCTTAAGAAAGAAGGAGGCCCATTTTTATGACATTCTCTGGGGTGACAATGAAACTGCTGTTAAGAACACAGCTCCATGTTTTCACTTGTCACTATCGGTGTTTTGTTGTTTTTTTTTTTAAATCAGAATTCCTAAGAAAGTTAACCCCACAAACACATACACAGCAAACTGGGCCCTGACATCGGGAAGGGCTGGTGGAGACCTGGGAGCTTTGTCCCTGCCTCTTGCCATCACCCATAGGCCCCGAGTCCCCAGCAGTGCTGCCAGTGCCGATTTCTGAGCACAGATTATTATTAAGTGGCCGGCACAGGACGCGGTAGCCCTATTATACTGCCTGTTGTTGAAATCCGGGCCTTCCAGATGCTTTCCCAAGGAAACCACAGGAAACCCAGCTGGGCCACTGAGCGCCTGACCCACTGGATCACTGCGCGGACACTGCTGCCCCCTAGTGGGAAACGGGCTCCTTAGCGTCCTTGACAAACGGCTGGGACTGCGGCCCTGCCAAGGGCTTTCCCCAAGTTGAGCCAGAAAGACCCTCCCTGCAGTTTCTTCCCATTGGACCTGGTTCTGCCCTTTGACAGATAACCCTGAGCCTTCTCTCCCCTGCGCAGTGCCTCACGCCGTCCCCTAGCGTGCAGGCTGTCACCCCTAGCCATCCCCCCGGGCACGCTGCCAGCCCTGTCACCCACCAGAACCAAGCAAAGGCCAAGAGTTGGCCAGCTGGGCCGAAACCATCGCCCCAACTTCCCCGAGCTGCTCCGTGCATCCCGCCGCCTCACCCCGGTTCTAACCCCACGGCCCGCCTCCCCATCCGTGCATCGCCGGGCGAGCCAGCCTTACCAAAGGCTTTGGCGACATCTCCTGGGCACGTGCAGCCTCCGTCCTTCAAGGAGGAAAGAGCAAGGAGAGGAAGTTAGTGTGAGCTGGGCCAGGCCGTCCCTCTCCCCTGGACAAGGGAGGTGACGAGCAGTTTCTATCCAACCCACGCCCCCAGCTAAGTACTCTGGCTACTGGGTCGTCCCTCGGCGCCACAGCCCAAGGCTCCGGAGTTACTGGGATTTTCTGACTCAGCTCCCTCCCCTCGAGATTGCACCTTCCACTCTGGAAGCCCAGTCCACAGCCAGGGGGACCTCTCACCTGGGATGTCCTGCCCTGCCCCGTTTCCACAGGTCAAAGGATGGCACCAGCCACTGCCTGCCCACCCGCCCCAGCCCCTCATCAGGTGGCCATGCCCAGGGACAGGGGGATAACAGGAGCCTTTGCAGCCACCACTCTGCCCTCACCCTCCCTCTAGCCAGTCAGATAATCAACTACGAGCCACACAGGTATGGCCGTGGCAGTGTGTCAAGCAGAGGGCACACTTTCCAGCTTCTCATGCAGCAGTCGCCCATCCTTCCCTGCCCTGTATGAGATTTGTTTAGTATAAGAGGTGCATTATTTGAAGAGCCGGAAAGGGATGTGATGTCAATTCCTTCATATTCCCAGCTGTTCCCCATGTAACCTACTCACCTTTATGGGATATACCCAGTTACCTTAAAACCAAGCATCCGTTCTTGATACCGACGCTGCCCACAAAACGGACACGCTCTGGGGCCGCTTTGCTATTCAGCAGGACGGTCTGTTACCTGTGGGCTGCCCAGCAATGGGTAGCTGGGGTGGCTAAGTTTAAACCCATTGCTTGGGTGCTAGGATGCAGCGCCCGTGGCATTTCCTTACAAACACGAGAGGCACAAACGGACCAGGCTATTCCCAATTTGGCCTGGGTAGAGCCCAAAGAGGAAAAGGGAAGGGAGGGTAACTTTGAGAGCCAAGAAAGCAAAGACACAAAAGGAGATGGGGGAAGAAAGAGATAGGAACAGCGTTCAGCTGTAGAGTGACAGAGCTCAGAGCTGAGTGTGGGTCTAGGAGGAACAGCAGGACTGAGCGGGGCACCAAGGCCCGGGAGAAGCACCTGCCCCCCGAGGCAGGCGCAACCAGCTGCGCGGGCAGGCGTGCGTTGGAAGGAACACAGAAAGCAGGTTACCTGGGCTACCTTGTGTTCCAATCTGCGGGAAGGTGCAGGCACCCCTACGTGTTGGACGATTGGGATGAACTACTCTACAAATAGCCTTGCAAACCACGAATATAGGGTCTTTGTGCCTCGGTCCTTTTCTCCTATCTGCTTATTAGGCCTGCCACTCCAGGGGCTTCATTACTTCTTTGCAGTTCTGATAAAAGGCAGGTGTGTGAAGGTTGTACTTTTTTTCTTTGATGAACATTTGCCGACTGCAATTATTTCCTCAATTAAGAGTGCTGTTTCCCCGTGGCCTCCCTAACCCCCCACCCCCCCAGGGCCATGGAGCACCGAAAAATGATTCTCTCAGAAGTGGTCTCTCTACAGAAGGCACCTGGCCAAAGTCCTCCAGGTGAGGATTGTAACAGGCGTGTGGGGCACTGAATAGCTTGTTAGTGTCTGACGCTCCAACACAGCCACTTCGCTTGCCCCGAAAATTAATTTTAAAGTGCTTATGGCCCAAGCCAGCTCTAAGCAACAGGTTTTCAAACTTATAACCTCAGATTAAACTCATGCTCCCATTAAAATAGGGCCCTAACATATATATGCAAGGAAAACCTCTGCAAGTCTTTTGCTCACTCACTATGAGGAGCTTGTGAACATGCTAGGTTGTCTCAGGTGGGGTCCTGAGAATTCCACGTTATGGAGATCTGTGGTGGGGCCTGACTGAGAAACCCTGTGCTGCTGGGATCCCCAAGAAAATGAACCCCTCTCTTCCCAGGAAGGGCCAAGTTGTCCACCGGTAATACAACTTCACGATGTACTGGAGAAAGGCAGTCGTATTTACAGCTTCATCTCTTCTGTATGCACTCAGGAAATGGACAGTCCAGACCAAAAAGCTGGGATGCACATTTAACCAAGTGCGATCCAGTGTCACGTGACGCTTTAAGCATCTGCTCCCTGCTACCTTTTAGGTAATTTACAAAACGTTCAAAGTGTCCTTCTTGGGGGAAGGGGGAGCACACCCTGCCATCTAAGGCCCACATTTACCTTCCTAGCAAGTAAGTATTCATTGCTGCTGGCAAGCTGGAAAACCACCATTTGAGAAGAATTTTGTGCCATACAAATATTCAAAGCAGTAATTTACAAGAGTTACTTGATTTGTTTTTCCAAGAGAGCTAGGATTCTATTTAGGCAGAAAAGACATGGCATGGCATGAGTAGTGGTTTGATTTGTGAATAGCAGCATGTTAAAAGGACACATTCACCCCTAAAACAGAGAGGGCGAGAACAAGAGGGAAGGAAATCAAATCAAGCATCTACTACGTGCCAGGAATCGCTGCGACCATAATACTCATTTTCCCACTCAAACACCACAAGATGTTGATATTTTGTACGTGAAAAACAAAAATGAGGCTCAGAAATGTTGAGCAAATTGCTCAGGGTCACACAGCTACAAAAATGGAAGAGTCGAATTAGAACCTGGGTCAAGAGTAAACTAAAAAGTCTAGAAGCACACACATCAAAATATTAGCAGTGGTTATCTTAAGATAGTGGCATTTCTGGTCATCGTTATTTTCTTTCCTATGTTTATCTGTATTTTCTAACTCTTCCTAGGGTAAGCATATTTTGTTGTGGAATTATTCAAGCCTCAAAAAAGGATTAAATTTGAAAAACCACAATAGGACTGTTCAACACAAACAGCAAACCCTAATGTAAACCATGGGCTATATTTAGTGGTACAATTATAATATTTTCTCATCAATTTTAACAAGGGTTGCACACTAATGCAAAACATTAAAAATGGGGGCAGGTATATGGGAACTATTTTCTGCACGATCTTTCTGTAAATCTAAAATTTCTTGAATGAAAGTAAATTTTTTTTAAAATTATATAAAGTATATTATATAAAGTATACTTCTTTCTAAATAACCGGGCAAATATTTCTTACTGTGCTTCATGAAATCAATGAAACTATAGGAAATTTCCTAATCAATCTTTACTTCTCTGCAGAGGGTCAGTGAACAGGTAGGTATGAGCCCTGCTAGGTAGGCGTAAAAAAGGAAAGGATTGGGGATTACCTTGCATTCGCTAAATCCTCTGACATTAACAGCCCCTCACAATTTAGTGCCTCCTGCAAACTTGATAAGCATGCTCTTGAGCTTTTTAATAAAATTGCACTGATTAAAATTTTGAACCGGCGTGATGAAGAGATAATAATGATTAGCGTAAACCTAATCATAGGAACTTTTTAAGGTCTTGTGAAGTACTACAAAACCCAAGCCATTTTTGGTTATCAGTGAATAGTGAACTCATTCGGGTATCGCCTTCCAGTGTTTCATCAAGTACTGCCTCTTGGCTATCCACTGGAAGACCGTGGAAGGAACTAGTGATAAGGAACTAGTGATCAGATGAAGCTGAAGATTCCAAAGCAAGGTGGTGAGGAAAATGAGCTGTCAGCTGTCCAGGGTCCTGTGCCAACCCTCCATACTTAATGACCTTCAGGAGTTCTTTCCCTTCTTTTTGAGTCTCCTCATTTTCTAAGTGAGGGTGGTCAAGGGATGGCGTGGAACACAGAAGACAAAAAGAGCCTGATTACAGAATTGAAGTAACAACACGTTACTTAGCATCTCCAAGCTTCAGTTTCCCCACCTGTCAAATGGTGAGAACACCTACTTGTAGGGCTGTCCTGAGGTTCACAAAGCATGGGTATCATGCCTGCAAGACAGGTGGCGCTCAATAAATGAGAGCCGTGATTTCCCTTTAAGCTGTGGCATGCTTAACAGCTTCGTGGCATGCTCTAGCAGATGTCAAGAAAAAACTGAACTAGTCACACCTACTCTTCACACATGCAGGGGGTGTTCTGAACCTTTCAGCTCTCAGCCTCGCCAAAGCAACATGTGCCACAAGAAGTGGAAATGATTCACGCCCAGCCTTTAGGGCGTCAGCACCTGCTGAACACACTCTGCTGTGGCTCCCTTCTGGGGTTTGACAGCACAGATGTGCAAATTCAGCAACTGAGGTGTAAAATGAGACAGCTGGAAACTGGACAAAGTGGCAGGATCTGAAGCATCTGATGGGTTTCCAGCAGGTTCCAGGACTATTAGAATCTGCTTGTGAAACTCCATTAGAGGAAAGAGAGTGTGGGGGCAAAGGCTGCTTTGAACCGCAAGATGCTCAGCTGGTTAGAAGGGTTCAAATCCCATATAAGCTACATTTGGTCTTCTGCCTACAAACTGAACTCCTAACCCCATGTAGGAAATCTCTCACCATTGGAGGAAAAACAAAAGCCGCAGAGCACTCAGTACCCTTCCCAGAGCACCATTATCACCAGCTGGAGGTCACTGCTCCTAACTGACAAAATCAGAATTCTCTCCAGGGGCACTATCAGATGGGAAAGGCCTTGTAGGCTGCGTCTCTAAAAGCTGGTGCTTCTCAAACAGGAGAGCACTTCAGATTTACCTGGAGGGCAGATTCCCGGGTCTCACCTTCAGAACTTCTGACTCAGGAGGCTCTGCCTTTCTAACAGGATCTCAGGTGATGCTGCTACCTGGGGACCACACTTACCCGCAAGAAGCCGGGCCACGTAAAGAGCTCCCCAGTTAACTGCCAATCACAGAGTCACCTGTGATGCCAGCTGGACCTCCCCACCTGCCTTTGGCCAAATGGCTCTGCTAATTAAGAACATCTGAAATTTACAGAAAGCCCTAAGCCTGGTATCTCAGGATAAACTCACAGGAAAACTATGATTTGGACCTCCACTTTGGAAATGGTGGTTATTTGAATAAAATATATGATACAGGATCTAAATTAAGACTAACGAATTAGACATTTTTCTTAATGGGGAACACTACTAGGAATTGGAGACATATGATTCATTTCTTATTTGGTGCTCCTTGGAGCCAACCTCTGAAGATTCTGATTCACTAGGATGGGATCCAGGAATCTATTTTTAAAAGCTTCCCTGGTGATTCTCACACAGCCAGCCCAAGACAAGGCCACGAGCAGCATTTGAGAAGCAGTGGACTAAGCGTATTGGAGAACGGTAGTGTTTGACAACTTCAGTGAGCTCAATAACATCACTTAACCAAACATGGATTGATGGTTTCTAGGTCAGCCCAGGACACCGTCTTTTATATGCTAGTTGTCCAATAAATGGGTGTTAATTTGTTCAATGGGGCAAGAGCTTAAAAAAGGGGGGGTGGTATTATTTGGAGATGAGGGCCTTACTCTAACATCAACCAATGAATGTTTGATCAGTTATTCCAGCTCCTAGCACACAGTAGATGCTCAGTAAATACATAAACACTAAATGAGCGGATGGGTGGAGGAAAACCACGGATGACGAATTTAAAGGACCTGACATAAGTGGAATGGTAGGTCAGAAGAGGGGCTCCACTGCGAGTCAAGGACCTGGATTCATGTGACCTGAAGTAAGGGCTTCAGAACTTAAACGCTGCAGTAAGGCTCAAATGAGATTCGGTGCATGGAGGGATTTTTTAATCATTTTCAGAGCACTTTATAAATATTTTGACATGAATATTGCTGTACTTATTCCCGAAAAGCAGGTCCAAAAATCAAACCTCAACAGGCTGAAATGCAGAGATGAAATCAACAAGATATCATTCCACAGGGACAGATGTAATTTCCTGGGTTTTAAAAAAAAAAGCATCAATTATTTAATGTGGGAGTGTGGCTTCGCAACCATACAAATGAAAAGGTACGAAGGTTTAATATAATAAGTTTGGGATGAATCAGCATTGCTATAGGACCACTAAAAATATGCCACTCTTTCAGAATCTGTTAAGTATATAAATATAACATCCAGACAAGTAGAAGCCACATAGCACAGCCTGTTAGATTGTATCTGGCGTGTTCTGTCCTGTTCTGAGCATCTCATCTCAAAAGCAGCCCTGAGGGTAAGGGAAGGGGGCATGTGTGTCTGGAGAAGAAAACACTAGAGAGACACAATACCTTCTCCACTGTTTGGATGGTTGTCATGCAGATAAAGTTGGATTAGAAGGACAGATTTTAACGTGGTGTTCATCGAATCCTTAATAAAGACTTAGAGGCTGATTACTCCAGCACAGTTCTTCTGGGAGCTTCGAGAAGGTCTCGCTTATGCTGTCTTTGTCTCTCCTTGTCTCCCATCCATTCATTTCTCAACCCACAAAATCCAACTTCTGGCCCCACATCCTACTGAAACTGCTCTCACAAGGGTGACCAGTGACCTCCCGACAGCATCTGACGCTGCGGCCCACTCCCTCCCGCCCCAAGCCTCCTTCCTTGCCTGCTGCGGTACTGGGCCCTCCCAGGCCCCTTGTGGGCTCCGCGTGTTCCTCCAGGGTCCATCCTAGAAAAGTCGGGGTCTGACTTTTCTTCTTGCCCTCAGTCTCCCCAGGCCCCTCATCCACTTCCAGGATCCTCAATGTGGTCTCCAACCCATGAGCCCACACGCCCAGTGCATTTCCTCTTAGATGCCCCTCCAGCACCTCTGCACTATCCCCTTAAAACCCCTTTCCTTTCTGCCGTTACTTTTCCCGGTAAATGGGCAAGGTGGGCGGCAGCACCCTGAGGCCGCCCTCCTCCCTTACCAGCCCCCCCCACCCCCCCACCCAACACCTCACTGATGGCCAGGCCACATTTAATTCCGCCTCCTGAATGTGCTCAGATCCGGGTACGTCTCTCAAGCCCCCCACCACCACCACCACGTGGCTCAGGGCACTGCTGTCACATGCCTGGATTACTGACCCATTGCCATCTGGGTGCCTTCTTCCTATCTTGCCTTTAACAATCCCCCACAAGGCAGCCTCTATGATCCTCCCGAAGACAAATCCACTTGTCACTGTCCTGCTTGGACCTTGAAAGCTCATCAGGGCTCTTGGGATCAAGACCTAACCCTAGAGGTGGCTTACGAGCCCCACGGGTCCTCGGCCACACTCATCCCTCCAGCCACACTGACTCAGATTTTGAGTCTTGCTTCCCAATGCTTTTCTCTTCCCTCCCCAATGACCCGGCAATCAGGTGTCTCTCACCTCCACCAAGAAGCCTTTCCTGAACCCCAAATCTGGGAGATGTTGCCCATCTCCTTCCTCAAGGTTTCCTGTATCTCCCCCGACACCGCCTGGAGTCGTTCCTGGCTGGTGCGCCTGACCAAGTGCTACAGATCACACAGGGGGCAGGGGCTGTGACCCTGCAGCTGCCACCCAGTGCCCGGCCCACCCCTAAGCCCACAGGGTGCCAGCCCCATGAAGGGCAGCCAGGAAGCTGCCAGGGGCTCCCCGCGCCCCCAGCCCCATGCGGAGACTCACGGAGATGATGTGCCCCTTCAGGCCGTGGGCGGAGTCCGCGCACTCGATCACGGCACTCAGCTGGGGGTAGCCCACCCCGGTCTTGGTGCGGGTGGTGCACACGGAACCTGGCACGGAGACATGCTGTCAGGGACGCGCAGAATGTTCGACAAAATGGTCCCCATTGCGTCAGTTCACTGGGGATGGACTCTTCTCTGACATAGGAGACGGGCTTGGGGAGCCGAGGGAGCGGGGAGGGAGGTCCCCATCGGCTTTACGGAGGCCGTGATAACCCACGGCATCGGGCCACGCCACCCCATCAGGTTCTCGTCGTGGTCATCTGGCATGCAGGACGCCACTGCCCCTAATCGCTGTCACCGCCCCCTTGACATCAGCTCCCACAGAACGGCCCAGCGCTCCGACCCCTCCGTGCTTCCACTCCCTTCCACTTGTCTTCACTTGGCCACACATCCACACTGTTTTAAGGGACCTCTCCAAATACTGCCCCCAGCCCCAGAGCTGCTTTACCTTCAACCTTTGACAAGTTACTTAACCTCGAACTAAGCCTCGGTTTCTCATCTGTGAAACAGAAATGCCAACACTTACCTCACCAGGTCGCAGTAGAGGTTAAACGGGACGAGGCCTGTAATCTCTCGGCCCAGGGCCTGGCACAGGGTAAGCCCTCCAGGAAAGGAGGCTGGCACTGACCTGTTCCTAGCCCTCACTCTACTCGACCCTCTGGCCCCACGAGGACCCAGGTGTCCTGCCCAAAGGGCCCTGCTGCAGCCCCTCACGGCCAGCTTCCACCTCAAGACTCAGCCCCAGATTCCTCCATCCCTTGACGCTTCTCAACGCCCCATCCTGGTGAGCCCAGGCGGGCCCCATCTATCCAGTCTCCCCCTCCTCAAGGCCAGGTGGAGTCACCTGAGGAGCCTGGCATGTCCATGCCCCTTCCTCAAGACCCTCCCCTCACTCCCAGCAAGTGGCCACATCCTGCTTTACAGAAAACCCCACCCTAAAATACCTGGCCTCTTCCGCCACCTGCTCCGCCCTCATCTCCTCCAGGACCCACCCTCCAGCCACGTGACCTTTCGGTTCCTCCAGCAGAGCCTTCGGGGGAACCTCAGTACCTCGTGTTCCAGCTGCTCAAACACTCCCCAGAGGACCAGGCCCCCTCGTCCAGCCAGCCCTTTCTCGACTCTCAGGCTTCATCCTAAATGTCACTGCCTCGGGGAAGTGTTTCTTCACAGCACTCATCTCACCAAGAGGCTTCAAGTAATTATGTAAGTTTGTTTAGGATCTGTTTTCTCTGCTGGGCGGTAAGCTCCAAGAGACCAGAGAACACAGATATCCGGCGTCGTATATCCACTGCTTAGAATAGAGCCTAGCTAGGATAATAGGGGCACTGTAAATAGCCACTGAAAGAATGAATGACTGGAGAATGCATGAGTCATCCGCATCTCTGCCTCCATCACTTCACCACTCATTCAGCCCTCCCAGCGATCTTGTGCAGGTTATCGGGTGCCCTGGGATCCTGGTGGAAAAGTTGGATGTAAACTCCTCCATGCCCCCAAAACCATCCTGTTTCTCACCAGCAGCAGCGACTTCACAGCTCCCCACAAATGTCTCCCAGGGCTCTTTAGGGACAGGGCGAGATAGAGAGCCCTCGCTATATTTCCCATGCCTGGCCTCAGCGTAGCAACCAGGAGGAAAGGGGCAAACCCTCTCTCCTGCATCCAGCCACCAGGCAGAATGTTCTAGCAGTTATGGAATGTTCAGTTTCCTATGCCAACCCTCATAGCATCCTTCCATGTGTCCCTGGCACTCCTGGAGGAAGCAAGCTTCTCTCCCCACCAAGGCACTCTCTGTCCCAGCAACCACACACTGCTTGGGAAGCAGAATTAGAGATTTATAACCTCTGGTACTGACCTGGCTTTTCTCCCTCTCCCCCCATTAAGTTGCCTAACTGACGTCAGCCTGGTGCTCTGCAGAGGCTGAGGGACCCATTCATGTTAGGTCAGTTGCCTTTCTTGGAAACAGGCAAGGAAGACGTTTCAAATAAGCCATGGGAAGTTGTGTGGATTAATGTCACGTGGAAAGGAGAGACTGGGTAACATTTCCTTCCAGTTAGAAGGGCAGGGGTGCCCATTTTTCATGCTTTTCCCCAGTTCCTGTGAGCTGCTCAATAACAAACCTATTTTTAATGTTGTCTTTAAGATGTACACTACCCAGTGTTTTTCCTGTAAAAGAAAACCGTGAAATTTAAGGATCGCCTCCAATCAATTTAAAAAGGGGCTTCAATATATCAGGCTTAAAGAAAGCCCCTTACTCTTTGTAGTCACATCTGTTCTAAGTAGACAGCCTGGGGGCAGGGGGAGCCCAGGGATAGTAGAAGGACAACGAATCTTCTGGAGAAACAAAGTACACCTACAGGAGGTGCAAGAGGGAAGTCAGTTGCATGTTCAGGGTCAAGTCTAGAAAGCTCTTTTGAGAGCCAAGAAGATTGCTTAGAGACCTTGATATCCTGTGTAGCACCCACCCAGGACCACGGTAGCTGGGAGATGCTCAACCAATATTTCTCATTAAATAGGTGACAGGTGAATGTCCCTGCCATTGAGAAAGGAGAGTGATCCTGGTGAGATGAACATCTATTGCAGCCTATCCTGAACTGTGAGCTACTTGTAAGAAAGAACTGGACCTTCTCCTTTCTTCGACTTTTCAAAAACAGCAGACACTCAAAGAGAACAGAGTTCTCATTCCTCTTGCTCGGCATATGTTAACTGGCCAAGATGAATTGTAATGTAAGCTCAATCCTTAGAATCTTGGGTAGTTTTATGAACCTACAGTTGTTCTACATTCATATATATCTTATTCCCTCCAGGCTGATACATGTTGTCAAGTCACAACTATGTCTTTTGCCTCCCAGCAGTCCTCTTTCCTACAGATGCCTCATAGATAGGTTTGGTGGTTTGTCTCCTTTCTTTGAAATTATCTTTTTAGTGGGAGAATTGGAAAAAAAATTCTCTGATGTTTCTTAGTCCTAACTGAAAATGTATATCTTCTTTATTTCACTCCAATTTTAGTTTTCAGTTAATAATGGATGAGCAAGGAAGAACTTAAAACATGATAATGAAGAAAGAATGACAACTCATCTTCCAATATGGTAAAACCAATTGAACCCAAGAGAAAATCACACCATCCAATATAAGGATAGAAGGGCTCTACATCCTTCCTCAATTCCAGATGGCAATGGGTGGTCCTAGGAGAGAGTGCCACAGAAAGGATCTGGGAAAAACCTGTGACTACCAGGTGGGGAGCCAGGCGTGATAACTTCTGGTCCATGGGCCAAGTTCTAGTGTGATCTCATAGCTGCAAGACCGTTTGCAATGTTTAGGGTCCCTCAAACATTCACATAAACTGGAGTCACTCATGTCCATTAATTACGGGATTCTTCTCCCTTTGCCATACTCTTCAAGGTATGTGGGATCATTATTGAAATCTGCATTGTTTTCTTGCACACGGATGATCTGAAACCAAGATCTCATATTCTAAAGACAGCCAAGCTCATTTAGAAGTTCCCTGGGGACATGAGAAAGCAGCCCACTGATGTTTCTAATCAGGTACTTCTGCAATGTGCCTTAAAGCTGTGGACAGGCCATTCGTGTGTTCCCTTCCCACTGTCTCCAGTCTCCCATTCCCCACACACCCTCTGCTGTGTTCCCAACAAGTCTTACCTGGTCCAACTCCCACTTTGATTATATCTGCTCCGGAAAGAATAAGCTCTTCCACCATCTCTCCTGTCACCACATTCCCTGCCTGAGACAAAGAATACAGCTCAAGATCACAAAGTACTCCTACTGGTACTCTCATTGTGAATGAACGAGGAACTTCATACTTGATCCACTAGGTTATGCACGTCCTAAAGCCACCAAGCAGCCTGGAGACAAGAAAATTGGAGAAGACACTGGCCACACTTCCCAAGTCTAAGTCTTAAATTGATGGGTGAGATGCCGCCCAAGTGAGTTCTGATTTCCCTGGTGACTGAATGGGAGCACAGAATTTGACACCTGGAGATGACTTTTGGGAAAGATCCCTGGGTGTACTGATGAGATGATAAGGTACAGAACTATATAATTTTAGAACTAGAAGACAGCTTAAGAGTATCTAGGACAGGCCTTTTTTTAACACTTCAGCCGTGGACAAAACAATATTTTATAGAGAAAGTGAATACATGAAATAAGCAACGATGAGTTCTTCCCAATGATTAAAATCTTTACAGTTGGACATAAAACACTTTGTAGTTTGCAAAGCCCCTGAGAACCACTATGGAACCCCAAGGATACAGGATTAGAAAACTACCGATGGTTTCACAGTTGAAGAAATACCCGGGTCTCCTGCCCTAGGGCTAGCGGTTCCACTTAGCTATTAAAGGCCAGATCGGCACTCATGGACCACATGCAACGGAAACCTGCTCTATTTTATGAACATGAAGCTTTGGCCCTAAGAATAAACATATAAGCCTGGAAGAGGCGGAATCCATAAACCAGAAGGATGCATCGGAGTTGAAAATAGTACAAGTTCTCTCACTCCAGGAGCCTGGGAGGGCAAAAATAGCTCTTTTCATTAAAACTCACTGCCCTGTGGATTCTTCAGCTGGTACATAAGATACTTGGCAAGGGGCCCTGACGGAGTTTTCACAACTGTGCAAAGTCATATTTTGGGAAATGTATTCCTACTCATTTTTTGCATTGAAGCCCAAGTGCCTTTTTGCGCAACTGAGTCCCAGAGGGAATTTTTTTTTTAATGTAGACAAAGTGACTTTTAGCTTCATAGAAAAGTTATCTTGGTAAAAGGGAATAAGGAAAGCTCAGAGCTACTTTATTCAAAATAGCATCTGACTATAGAAAACGACTGCCAGCCCAGAAAAAAACTAAAATATGAGAATATAGGTATTTATGATGAAGGTGGTATTACAAATCAGGAAAGAAAGGAACCGTTTTGTTTTGTTTTTTTACTTTAGTGTCTGCATTTATTTGCCCAACATAATGTTTTTGAGCTCCACCCATGTTATATGTGTATAAGTTAGTTCCTTTTTTATTGCTGTGTACTGTTCCATGGTAGGAATATACTACAAGTTGTTTATTCATTCTCCTGTCAATGGATATTTGAATAGTTTTCAGTTTTTTTGCTATTAGGAATAAAGCTATTAAGAACAATCTTGTATAACTCCTTTTGAGTCCATATGTGCTCAATTCTCTTGGGTATCTTCTTGGGAATGAAGGACTAGGTCATAGAGCAGGCAAATGATAACTTTAGCAAAAATGGAACAATGTTGTAATACATAGTGCTGGTAAAAGTGACCTTTTGAAAGCAAAATATAGATTATCACTCGGACTTTTCACTAAAATCAGCTTCAGGTGGATTAAAGAGTTAAAGTAAAAATTGTATTCCACCCCCCACACATCAAATTTAGAAGTAAACCTCGAGCACTTGCAATAAGCAGAAAAGTGAAAGACACATAAAAATAGATCTGTCTACGTAAAGATAATTAAACATATGTACATGTAAGCACACACAAGCTTCAAAAATAAGCAAATAACCAGATGGAAAAATATTTAAAGTTATGACAGTCCTAGCATAATAAAGAACTCTTGCAAATCTATAGGAAAAATGCTCACGCCTCACAGAATAACAGTCAAAAGACATGAATAAAAGAAGTAAAAGTGGCCCATAATAACGGGGAAAATGCCCAACCTCAAAAATTTTAAATTAAGATACCAAGATTTTTATTTTTTAAGATTTATTTTACTTTTTATCCATTTTTACCCCTCCCCCCCACCCATTTTTGCTGTTTTTGTGTCCATTTGCTGGGCAATTCTCTGTGTCTGTTTCCTGCCCTCTCTTCTCATCCTTTTCCTCCTGTCTTCAACGGGATTCGATCCTGGGAACCTCCGATGTGGGAGGGAGGCATCCTACCACCTGCACCACCCTAGTTCCTGGTTTTTCAGCGCGTCTCGTCCTGGCTCTCCCTTGAGTCACTCTCCTGTTAGGTCATCATCTCGCTGCGTGGCTCAGTGGAGTCTTGCAGCACGCCTTCTATATTTTTCTTTTATTTTTACCGGGAGGTCCCAGCGATTGAACCCAGGTCCCTCCATATGGGAGACGGATACCCAACCATTTGAGCCACATCCACCCCCCGGAATACCAAGATTTTAAACAATAAATGCTAAAGAAAGCGTATAAGACAAACTATTTCTCTGTTAGTTGAACGCTTATTTTAGTACAAGTTTTCCTAGAGAGCAAGCTGTCAAAGTATAAGAAATGTAATAATATGAATGTTCTTTGGCCTAATAATTCATTTTCCAGGATTCTGTCCCAAGGAAACAGCCCAGCCCCATCTTGGTGGCATGTGACCAACATCAGTGAGGTCTAAGATTTAGCTACAAGAATGTACTATTTTACAACAGTGCAAAAAGGCAAATA
>JAQZBX010057406.1:0-17973 GCA_029593785.1 Cabassous unicinctus
CCATTATAAGCAGTTTGATGGATAAGTAATTCAAGGACTCTTTAGTGGTCTGGCCATTTATCTCTTTCTCCCCTTTTTCTTTATTTCCAGCAGTCTACTTGTTTATGCTAGATCCATAATTTAGATTTGGGGGAGAAATTATCTCCATCAGGCCTTGAGCCAAAGTTATGTGTTTTAATTCAACCTTTGTCAGAATAATGTCTAATAATAACATCTATTATTAGAGTGATACTTTGGTTCATTCAGCTATCATTCTTTGCAAGGTGTTTCCTTGGAACCGTGCTAGAAAAGCTAGGGTTGAATGGCAGGGAAGAATTTAGGCATTCCTTGGTCCTGAACAAAATACTTCACCCTTAATCCCTAACATTGTAGGACAATCATGGCTTTGAATTATGGATACTCAACTAATTAGTTATATGTGCATTTTAATGAAGTTGTAAATTCCCAAAGAAGTAGGAGATTTTTTGTATATTGGCAACTGCCTATATTAAACAAGGTTTTTCTGGTCACAAGCAACAGAGATCTTTTAAAGCAAGCTCAGAAGTGATGTCAGGAACTATTGTACAGCTGGTCTGATGGCTAGTCATCGGGAACCAAGACAACCTAGTTTATGATTTCATTTCTCCTCTCTCATGGACCCATATGTCTCTCTTTGCTCTTCTGCTGCATTTTTCTCTATATATACCAGCTGGTTTGTTCTGCTTACTCTTGGATTTCACTCAACATTTGAATGTACTTGTATATTTATTGCCAACTTCTCTCTCTCACACACACACACACACATATGCACACACACACATGCACACACACACACGTCACACATTGCATCATGATCTCTTCACTAGAGTTTCTACAGATTATTGACCCTAATTTTTCTTCTTACTATTCCCAAATTTCCAGGATGAAAATATAGAAATCAAGTATGTTTTCAAGTCAAGCTATAGGCATCACTGGTCATTTTATGAATGGATTTCCCTTGAACTAATTAATCAGGGAACCCAAAGGGGTGGGGGAAGGCTATGGTCCTGCATTGCTGTTCATGGTTGCTTAGAAGGGGCTATGGACAGATTTTGAAAATGTGTCTAAGTTATTTTTTTTATTTATAAGGTTGACTAAGATTTGGAAAAATGTACTTTTGTAGCAAAATAAAGCTTCCTATTCAATTCCTGTGTATAAGAAGTAAAGGTATCCTACATGATGTATTAGATATCTATTGCTGCATAACAAATTATCCCAAAATTTAGTAGCTTGGGGGATGAGTATTGTGGGAAGATGGCAGAGTAGTAAGTTCCAGGAATCAGTCCCTCTACCAAAATGATATTGATCTGGCAGGAATTGTCTGAATCAACTATTCTGAAACTCAAAAGGCTAGTGGAACTTTGCAGCATCCAAGGGGGAGTGGGAGGAAGAGGCTGGTAAATTGCTGTAAATACTAGTGTATTTCACTCTCCCTGCAGCAGCTACCATCCCCATTCCCCCAGCCTCATGGCAGGCAACAGAAGGGACTGCAGCTCAGGCTCCTGACACAGGTTTCTGGTGCCAGGGTAGGACATAAAGACCTAATTGTCTAAACCCCAGGGATAGGTGGTCTGATTGCAAATTGCTACTTTTTATCAGCTACTTCAGATCTCTGGGAGCAGACTCTGAGGGTGGGAATTGTTCCAATCCCCCTTGGGTAAAGGCAACAGAGGAATCTTAAGACAATAACCTTTCTCAAAACTATGGAAAGCAGTTAAAGGAGTGCATCAATTGGGCAAGTGCTGAATCAATGAAACACAGCTTTGAAAGCCATAGAAGGAGCTCCTGATGCTTAAACTGGCCTTTCCCCGACTCCCTCCACAATGTGGGGTGTAGCCAGCTTGTGCTCCTATCGATTGAACCTGCTTCTGTTCCAGAGGGAGCAGAGAAGCTCCTGTGTGCTTACTTGTGTGCATGTATGTCAGTGCCTATCTATGGAGTGGAGGTCTGAGAGACTGAATGGGGGACCTTGTCCCAGATTTGTTCTGAAGGCAGATAAATGATTTATAGATAGCTGGGACAGTGTGAGAGACAATTAAGCTGAAGCAGCCTGGGGCAAAGGACTACCTACATTATGTCACTCAAGAGAGCACCCAAGAGATGATGAAATTCTATTTCAATGGGAATAGAGGGGAGGTTCACTTGAACTACTGTAAATTGCAAACAGGGAACTTCCAAGGCCTCTAGAATGCACAAGCCCAGGAAAAGAGGCAAGGTCTGTGGCTCCATACAGGCTCAGATAAGACAGAGAGGGCTGCTTCACATTTTCCTCAGGCTGCTTTCCTTGATAAGAAGGCTAAACTCTGAAGAAGATCACAAGCTAAAGCAAAGCCAATTTGCAAAAACAGTGAAAGGTGCATTTTGCTTTTTTAAATTTATTTTTATTTTTGATTAGCTCCTGGCATTCAAGAAAATCTCTATTTTATCATTAGCTGAATACAAACTGAAGGAACAGACAGTTCAGGTACTAAGCCCCAGAGCTGGCACTTTAGAATGTTAAAATTTTCAGTTTGCAACAAAAATTAAGACATAAAGTAACAGGAAATGATAGCCCACCCAAAGGAACAAGTTAAAAATCCAGAAACAAGGAAGAGGATCAGACTTCGAACATATTGTACAGAGACTTTAAAAAATGATCCTCAGTATGCTCAAGAAGATAAATGAAACACACAGAAAAAGGACTAAAGGATATGAGGAAAACAATGAGTGAACAATATAAGGATCTCTTAGAGATTCTCAATAGGAACCAATCAGAAATATTGAAACTAAAGAACACAATAACTGAAATGAAAAATTCCCTAGATGGTTTTCATAGCAGATTGGAGGTGGCAGAAGAAAGAATCAGTGATTTCAAAGATGATAATTGAAATGATTCAGGCTGAGCAGCAGAAAGCATAAAGAATAAAAAGAATGAGTACAGCCAAAGAGACCTGTGGGACACCTTGAAGTATACCAATATTCATATTATTGGAGTTTCAGAAGAAGAAAAAGAGAAAGTCATAGAAGGAATATTCAAAGAAATAATGGCAGAATACTACTCGGATTTAACAAAAGACATGAATATATACATTCAAGAATCTCAACAAACCCCAAAAAGGATAATCACAGAGAACCATGCCCAGACAAATAGTAATCAAACTATCCAATACCAATGACAAGGAGAGAGTCTGAAAGCAGCAAGAGAAAAGCAATGAGTTATGTACAAAGGAATCTCAGTAAGATTAGGTGCCAAATTCTTGGCAGAAACTGTGGGGCCAAAAAGGTGGTACAAAATACTTAAAGTACTGAAAGAAAATAATTGCCAACCAGTACTTTTTTTATCCAGTGAGACTTTCTTTCAAAAATGAGGGCAAAGATTAACACATCCCAGATAAACAAAAGCTGAGGGAGTTCATTACCACTAGACACCCCCATACAAGCAATTTTAAATAAAATTCTTCAGATTGAGTGGAAAGAACACTAGACAGTGGATCAAAGAGGCATAAGAAATAAAGACCTCTGGTAAAAGTACCACACAAATAATTATAAAGGTCAGTATTATTGTATTATGTTTTCTTGGTATGTAACTCCATTTCTTAGTTTTTACAGGTGCTAAAATGCAAATGTATAAAAAGTAACGATAAACTTATGGTTTTGGATGTACAATGTACAAAGATATAATTTTTAACAAGTACAAAAAATAAGTTGGAGGATGGAATGAACTAGGAAGAGTGTATGGGTATTCTATTGAAGGCAAGTTGGTATCAAATCAAATATGATTGTTTTGGATTTAGTATTAGACTTTAACCTCATGGTAACAACAAAGAAAAAGCATGAAAATACATTCAGAATGAAATTAGAAGGGACTGAAAAATGATACAATACAAAAAAAACCAACCCATAAACAAATAAACATAGAAATAAGTCTTACTGGAAGAAGTGAGGGTCAAAAAAGGTATTAACATGGCAACATAAGATACTCCCTGAACAAACCTTCCCAGAGATTCAGCAAATGAAAGGACAAATCCTACCTCCTTAGACCTTTAAAGAGTGCTAGAGACTGGAGAAGGACTTTGCAAACACTGAAATGAAGTAAAAGGAAAATATCAGGTAGAAAACTTCCATCCCAGACCACCGGCTCATTCTCCCTTTCCCTCACTCAGTCCTGTGCAGCTTGGGAGTTGTTCAGAGGCAGTAGTCTGAAAACCTTCCGCTCCCCACCATTGAAGATACAGACTATAAAGACACTTACAGCAGTGAGTTAGAACCCATATATATCCAGACACAGCAACCTAGGTCCACAGAGACCCAGGGTGGAACACAAGCTGCTGAGGGGTGCTGAATACAAAAGGGCCCCCAGGAGGAAAAGGGAGGGGGGTGGTACCATGGTAAAACTGCAGTTGGAAAGTATTGTATTCATTCAATCCAGTTTCTGTTGACTGAACCAACTAAATACAAAATGGACTTTTCTGGAGTGAGCCACAATTCTGTGTTGACCCTAACTGCTTGGGGTAGGATGCCCTATCTGGGAAGGAATTGGAGGCAGAAAATCCTTACAGAAAAAAAAGTGGGGGCAGGGAGGGTGTTGTTACACTTAACTGCTGTAAGACTGGAGGGTCCTAGAACTGAAAAGAGTAAGGAAAATGGGGCACTGAGGGAAGGAGAGAAATTAAACAAATCATAGAAGCTGGGGAGAAAATTCTGCCCCCAAACCAACAGAACAAGTCAAGATCCCCAGAGAAAGAATAGAGGAAAGGAATTTTTCTCTTGGAGGTGAAACAATTACACAAAAAATGTGCCATCTTAAAAGTTGTACCATGTATCCAGGGCAAGAATCATATGAAGAAGAGATGAGAAAATCTGATCAGGTAAACATGGACTATTCTAAATGTCTAGAATAAGTTGGACCAAGCATCAAAAAAAGAGCCTTAATACATAGACAATGAACAACAAAACCCTAGACAAATGGGAGAAACTGACCTTCAGAGTTAACTCATCAAGACAATCAGATGCATAGACATCAGCAAAGAATTAAAAGCCATACCTAAGAAACAGGAAGATATGGCTAGTCAAGGGAACAAATTAAAACTTCAGAGGAGACACAGAATTTGGAACGAATAATCAAAGAAATTCAAACAAATTTCCTAAATCAATTCAAGCAGATGAAGAAAAGTATGTATAAAGAGATAAAGGATATTAAGACAATGTGTGAACATAAAGAAGAATTTGAAAGTATAGAAAGAAATATAGCAGAAATTATGGGGATGAAAAGCACAATAATAGAGATTGAAAATATACTAGGGACATACAACAGCAGACTTGAACAAGCAGAAGAATCAGTGAACTAGAAGACAAGACAGTTAAAATCATATAGTCAGAAGAATAGAGAGAGAAAAGAATAGAAAAAATTGAGCATTGTTTCAGGGATTTGAGTTACAGCATGAAATGCACAATCATGAGTGTCATGGGTGTCCTGGAAGGAGAAGAGAAGGGTAAAAGGGGCAGAAAGAATATTTGAGGAAATAACCAAAATTTTCCCAACTCTTATGAAAGCCATAAATATACATGTCCAAGAAGCACAATGTACTCCAAACAGAATAAAGCATAGTAGATCTACTCCAAGATGCATACTCATCAGAATGTCAAATGCCAAAGATAAAGAGAGAATTCTGAAAGCAGCAAAAGTGATTTGTCACCTACAAAAGATTCTCAGTAAGACTAAGTGCTGATTTCTCAACAGAAACCATGAAGGTGAGAAGGCAGTGGTATGATATATTTAAGGTACTGAAAGAAAAACTGCCAGCCAAAAATTCTTTATCTGGCAAAACTACCCTTCAAAAATGAGAGAGAGTTTAAAATATTCACAGATAAACAGAAACGGAGAGGGTGTGTCAAGAAAAGATCTGACCTATAAGAATTACTAAAGGGAGTCCTGTAGGATGGAAGGAAAAGACAAGAAAGAGTGACTTGGAGTAGTGTGAAGAAATAAAGATCTTCCGTAAAGGTAACTAAAAGGGTAAATGCAAAATCCAATAGTACTATATCCTCAATATACAACTCTACCCTTTAATTCCTATAAGAAGCAGAATACAATTGAACAATAAAAAAGCATATATCCTGATAATGGACATGCAAAATATAAAATGGTAAAGTGGGACAAAAACAACATAGAGAAGGGAAACATAGGGATATGAGAGGAGAAAACATGTATGCTATTGAAGCTAGTTTGTTATCTTTTCAAATTAGTATGTTATACATGTAGGTTGCAAAATATAAATCACAATGTAACCACAAGGAAAGTATTTAAAAATATATAGGGAAGCTGATATGGCTCAAGCGATTGGGCTCCTGCCTACCATATGGGACTGAACCCGGGTTTGGTTCCCAGTGCCGCCTTCAGAGGATGAGCAAGACAGCGAGCTGGCGCGAAGGGCTGGCATGGCGAGCTGATGCAACAAGATGATGCAACAAAGAGACACAGAGGAAACACATTGAGAGACAATAAAGCAGAGAGTGGAGGTGGCTCAAGTAATTGAGCGCCTCTGTCCCACATGGGAGGTCCCAGGTTCATTTCCTGGTACCTCCTAAAGAGAAGATGAGCAGAAACAGAAAGCACACAACAAATGGACACAGAGAGCAGACAGCACAAACAACGAGGGGTGGGGGGACAAATAAATAAAATAAATCTTTAAAAATATATATAGAAAAAACATATACATAGAAAAATAAATGTAAAAGGGATCAGTCAGACACATCACAAAAGATCAATTATACAGAAAAAGAGGTTGCAATATAGGAAAAGAGAGACAATAAAAGTGATGAAATATAAAAACCAAAGGACAAAATGACTGAATTAAGTACTGGCTTTACAGTAAAAACAATGAATATGAATGGATTAAACTCCCCAATCAAAAGACTCAGAGTGGCAGAATGGATAGAAAAGCATGACCCAACTATGTGTTGTTTACAAGTGACTCAGCGGAGACCCAAAGACACAAATAGGTTGAATGTGAAAGGTTGGAAAAAGATATTCCATGCAAATAGTAACCAAAAAAGAGCTGAGGTAGCTTTACTAATATCAGACAAAATTGACTTTAAGTCAAAAGCTGCTATGAGAGACAAAGAAGAATTCTATATTTTAATAAAAGGAGCAAACTGCCAAGAAGAAATAACAATCATAAATATTTGCCCCAAAATATATGAGGCAAACACTGGCAAAACTGAAGAAAGAAATAGACACCACTACAATAATAGTTGGAGGACTTCAATACACCATCTTATCAATAGATAGAACATCTAAACAGAAGATCAATACGTAAACAGAGAACTTGAATAATATGATAAATGAACTAGACCTAACAGACATATACAGTACATGCATTGTATCCCAAAACAGCAGTATATACATTCTTCTCAAGTGCACATGGATCATTCTCTAAGATAGACCACATGTTGGTTCACAAAACAACTCTCAATAAATTTAAAAGATTGAAATTACACAAAGCATATTCTCTGGCCATAATGGAAAGAAACTGGAAATCAATAACAAGCAATGAACTGGAAAATCCACAAATATATGGAAGTTAAATAAGACACTCTTAAACAATCAATGGGTCAAAGAAGAAATTGCAAGTAAAATCAGTAATTATCTTGAAACAAATGAAAACAAGAACACAACATATCAAGACTTATGGGATGCAGCAAAGGCAGTGCTCGGAGGAAAATTTATTGCCGTAATCACCAACATTAAAACAGAAGAAAGAGTTAAAATAAAAAACCTAACTGACACTTGGAGGAACTAGATAAAGAACAGCAAATTAATCCTGAAGTAAGCATAAGTTAAAAAATAACAAAGATTATAGCAGAAATAAATGAGATTGAGAACACCACCAAAAACAAAAACCAAATGACAACAAAAAAACAATAGAGAGAATCAACTAAAATGGACAAATCCTTAGGTAGACTGACAAAGAAAAAAAAAAGGAAGATGCAAATAAATAAACTCAGAAATGAGAGGGGAATCATTATTACTGACCCCACAGAAATAGAAAAGATTATGAGAGGATACTATGAACAACTCTATGCCACCAAATTAGACAACCTCGATGTAATGGACAATTTCCTGGAAATACAAGAACCACCTACACTGACTCTAGAAAAAACAGAAGACCTATCACAAGTAAAGAGATTGAATCAATCATCAAAAACATCCCAATAAAAAAAGCCCAGGACCAGATGGCTTCAGAGGTGAATTCTACCAATCATTCCAAGAAGAATTAATACCAATCCTGCTCAAACTCTTCCAAAAATTTGAATGGAAGGAACAGAACCTAACTCATTCTATGGAGTCAACATCATGCTAATACTGAAGCCAGATAAAAATACTACAAGAAAAGAAAATTACATACCAATTTGTCTAATGAATACAGATGCAAAAATCCTAAACAAAATATGTGCCAATCGAATCCAATAGCACATTAAAAGAATTACACACCATGATCGAGAGGGTTTTATCCCAGGTATGCAAGTGGTTTAACATAAGAAAATCAATTAATGTAATAAACCACACTAACAAATCAAAGGGTGAAAAACCACACGACCATCTCTATTATGCAGAAAAGGCATTTGACGAAATTCAGCATCTTTTCTTGATAAAAAAACACTTTGAAAGATAAGAATAGAAGGAAATTCCCTCAACATGAAAAGGCATATATGAAAACCCCATAGCTACCATTGGACTCAATGGTGAAAGACTGAAAGCTTTCCCTCTAAGATCAGGAACAAGACAAGAATGCCCACTGTCACCACCGATATTCAACATTGTGCTAGATATTCTAGCTAGAGCAGTTAGGCAAGAAATAGAAATAAAAAGCATACAAATCAGAAAGGAAGAAGTAAAACATTCACCATATGCAAATGACATGATCCTATATTTAGAAAGTCCCCCAAAACCTACAACACAGCTACTAGAGCTAGTAAATGAGTTCAGCAAAGTGGTGGGATACAAGATCAACACACAAAAATCAGGAGAGTTTTTATACACTAGTAATGGAAAATCTGAGGGGGAAATCAAGAAAGAATTCCATTTACAATATCAGCTAAAAGAATCAAATACCTAGGAATAAATTTAACCAAAGATGTAAAGGCTTGTACACAGAAAACATATTGCTAAAAAGAAACCAAAGAAGATCTAAATAAATGGAAGGACATTCTGAATTCATGGATTGGAAGACTAAATATCATTACAATGTCAGTTCTACTCATAATGATTTACAGGTTCAAAACAATCCTAATAAAAATTCCAACAGCCTTTTTTGCAGAAATGGAAAATCCAATTATTAAATTTATTTGGAAGGGTAAAGGGCCCTGAATAGCCAAAAGCATCTTGAAAAAGAAGAATGGAGCTGGAGGACTCACACTTGCTGATTTTAAAGCATATTACAAAGGAATGTGGTCAAAACAGCATGGTATTGGCACAAAGAGAGACATATTGACCAATGGAATTGAATTAAGAGTACAGAAATAGACCCTCATATCTATGGCCAATTAATTTTTCACAAGGCTTCCAAGTCCACTCAGTTGGGAAAGAATAGTCTTTTCAACAAATGGTGCTGTGAGAATTGGATATCCATATGCAAAAGAACTAAAGATATCCCCTATCTCACACCATATAAAATAATTAACTCAAAATGGATCAAAGACAAAATATAAGAACCAGGACTATAAAACCCTTAGAAGAAATGTAGGGAAGTATCTTCAGGATTTTGTGTTAGGCAATGGTTTCTTAGACTTTATAACCAAAGCACAAGCAAAGAAAGAATAAATAGATAAATGGGACCTCATTAAATTAAAAGCTTTTGTGCATCAAAGGACATTACCAAGAAAGTGAAAATACAGCCTATGCAATGGGAAGAAAAGTACCTAGAATATATAAAGAACTCCTACATCTCAACAGCCAAAAGACAATCAATCCAATCAAAAAACGGGCAAAAGACTGGAACAGACATTTCTCCTAATAAGATATACAAATGGCCAGGAAGAACATAGAAAGATCCACAACATCATTAGCCATTTGGGAAATGCAATTCAAAATCATGAGATACTACACCTTCTAGAATGTCTATTAAAAAACAAAAAAGCAGAAAATAACAAGTGCTGACAAGGATGCAGAGATATAGGAATGCTTGAATGTTGTTGAGAATGTAAATTGGTGCAGCTACTGTGAAAAATAGTTTGGCAGTTCCTCAAAAAGTTAAACATCCAACTAATATATGACCCGGCAATCCCACTTCTACATAAATATCCCAAAGAATTAAAAGCAGGGACTTGAATAGATAGTTGTATATCAATGTTCATAGCAGCATTATTTACAATAGCCAAAAGGTGTAAGCAACCTAAAAGCCCATGAACAAATGAATGGATAAAAAAAGAATGTGATATATACATTCCATGGAATATTACTTAACCATAAAAAGGAATGAAATTCTAATATATGCAATAATGGGGGTGAATCTTGAAGACATCATGGTGAGTGAAATAAGCCAGACACAAAGGACAGATAATGTAAGTACATAAAATAACTAGAATTTGCAAATTCATAGAGACAGAAAATAGAGAAAAGGTTACCAGGGGTGGTAATGCAAAATGGGTACAGTTTTTCTGTTTGGAGTGATGGGAAAATTCTGGTAATGGGTGGTGGTGATGGTAGCACAACATTGTGAATGTGATACTTGCCACTGAATTGTATTCTTAGGAGTGATTGACATGAGAAATTTTAAGCTATATATATGTTACCACAGTTAAAGAGAGCAAGAGAAACTGAAGAAACGATGATAATTAAATTCAGTACATGATCCCGGGTTGTATATAATAACAGAGGTGACAATGCCCCAAAGGACTTAATACAATTGAAAAGAATGGAATATAAACTGGATGTTTCATATTAATGTTAAATTTCTTGACCTTGATAATTATATTTAATGATGTGTTTCCATAAGTGAATATCCTTGTTCTTAGACAATATGTAGGGAAATATTCATTGAAATAGGAGCATGATGTATGCAAGATATTCTCAAGTGTTTAGGAAAATATATATATACAGAGAGAGAGGATATAACAAATTTGGTAAAAATGTTAAAAGTTGGCAAATCTGCAGATCTGGGTAGGGAGCATATTGGAGTTATCTGTATTATTTTTGCATTATTTTTGCAACTTTCCTGTAAGTTTGAAATTAATTCAAAATAAGAATTTTTTTAAAAAAAGAATGTACAGGATATCCTCAATTAAAAAAAAATACTTAAGTGAAAAAGATGAAGAACTATATAGACATCTGTCCTTCTACCTGAGCTAGAGAGAGGGAAATAATGGACGAAGGGCTAGAAAGGTAGCTTGTGACCAGATTGGCAGGTCCTTGTAACACTGACTCTGAAGTATAGAGGAATAGCAGGTATAACAAGTGGCTATGTGAGTGAGAATATCTCTTTCATCCTTGAATCCTCTAGTGCTTAGTTCTGTGCTTAGTTCTGTCTAGAATTCAATAAATGTCTGTAGATTTGTATTGAATTGAAATGAAGTGAGGCTCCCAGACTAGGTATCAAATAAATACCTAGGGCATGATTTTCTCTCCTTCTAACCTACTTATGGACCTTGACAAATTTCTTCCCAACTTTGGGCCTCAGTTGTGAAATGATGCCCTTGAAATAAAATGAGCTCAGCACAAGCCGAGAACCACACAGTGCTTTTGAACTCACATCTAACTTTCCGCAACATGACATTGCTGACCACAAATAGTTTTGAGGCAAGATAACTTAGGAACAATTAATTGCCAGGTTGTGCACTATCCACAGAAAGCAATTAGAGAAGCCCTTGAAATATCTCCAGGAAGCACAGATCAGTCCCAGGGTTAGCCATGTGTTCTTAGTTTTTCTATTTTTTGTTTTTGTTTTTGTTTGATTGTTTGTTAAAGCAAATTTGCTGCTCACCCTTTTGTTAAATCTAAATCTATGCTCTGGGATTGTTTTCCTGGCCAGATTTAATTTTTTGAGTGTTTATTTAACAGAGACCGAAACATACATGGAAAATTGCCCAAATCATCTAGAGCTAAGACTTCAGAGTTATGAATAATACAGAGATTTCCACCATATTCTACCTTCTCTGTTTCCTGGGTGACTCCTGAAGTCCAGGTCAAAGCAAAGCTTCATTATTAAGGGCAGATTCCATAAATGTTAACAAGACTGATTGACTAACAGCAATAGTTTTCTATGAAATCTTAAGAGTCAAGAAGTTGTAGGGTTGGGTGAGAAATTTTCTTCATGGACTTTGTTCATAAGTCAGGGTAATTAAAATATTGGAATTTGCTCACATGTTACTTTATAATTTGCAGTTTTTGTTTACATAATTTTATTTGAACTGAGGAATTGAGTGACAGAGAGAGGTTTACAATTTAAACCAGGCATTTATGCTATTTTTCTGGGGAGAGTTAAATATGTCCTTTACCATTGCAAATCCTGGGGCATTGGGAAGAAGTGGGGAAGCAACCAAAATCATGAGATTGGTAATGGTTGACTTTCTTTTTTTAAATCATTCCCCCCACCCTGAGATGGCTCCCTTGTCGGTTTGCTCGCTGTCTGCTCATTTTTTCTTTAGGAGACACCGGGAACCAAACCCGGGATGTCCCATGTGGGAGGCGGGTGCTCAACTGCTTGAGCCACATCTACTCCCCAGTAAAGGTTGACTTTTATGGTTGTCTTGCCTTTCTCCCCAAGGACCTTTTTTCTACTTAGGGATGCTGCATCTTCCTAGGCCCTAAACATATCCTTTCTGGGGTTTTTATCAGGGCATTTCAGTTATGGAAATTTGAGAGTCTTAAATTCACGAGCAAAGGTAGAATAGTTTATGGTGTAAGGCTTGAAATTAAGATCAATATTAAGTGCTGCCTTGACATCTGTTACAATTAGGAGGGCCTCAAATGGCCTAACCACAAGTTTCCTTACCTCTCTGCTCCTACATTAAAGTGCCCTAGCCAAACAACCCTCATTATCGTGAAGACTAGGCACAGTGCTTGCTTATTCCCAAGTAGCAGGCTTCAGTTCCCTCATTGCCCGTGGAATTATTCAAACAAGCCAATCACATCCTTCTGTGGACGCCAAGGATCGCCCCACCCTCTTCTTACTACAAAGCCTGCCTCCGGTAACCCCTGCTGGTTCGCTCTGTCCCTGAGCTCAAACCCCGTGTGGCCTTGCAAGGTGTGCAGTGTCCTCTGCCTCCAGGCTTTGAGCATCTGTGACTAATAAACTGCTGTCAATCGCATCTGTCCACCGTCAGGGGTCATGTGTTTGGCCATCGCCATAATCGCTGGACAGGAATCCATCCCTCACCAAGAGGAGACAAAGTTCTCCAAGGCTCTCGGTTAAACAAGGTATGCAGTTTGACAGTCAATAACATCTACTGGCAATGATTCTGCGATGTAGCAGGTACCATGGAAGAGAAAGAGGAGTAAGTGTAAGCTCAGATTCTTGCACTTATGGAGCTTCAGTCTAGCTGGAAAGATAAGACCCAGACATTGCAAAAAAAAAACACCTTGTAAAACAGGCTGAAAATGAAAGTCTCTTCCATCCATGAGTAATATAGACAACAAAGGTTAAAGATGTTCAGAAGTGGGAGGAATCGCTTCTACTGCCAAGATTTAGGGTGTCTTCAGAGAGTTGTGTCTTCTAGACTCCAAGACCTTGAACTCAGACCTGGAATGCTGGGCGGTTTGGACAGGTGGACACAAAGCAAGGTAGAGGATGGTGGTGGTAAGCATTTCATATGGAAAGAACAGTGCAGGCAAAAGTGTCAGAAAGGGGCAAGAATTTTGGAGAACAATTTTATCTGGAACAGAGGAATTACTTGCTTTTGCACAAGGAAATATGACTAAGCACAGTGGGGGTGGCATTTTGAAAAAAAAAAAAAAGACCACTTCAGCCAAAACCAGGGAACACAACCTGGAGCCTCAATTCTTAATGAATTATGGAACAGGAAGCATTTCCATTTGTTCTCTTGTAGGTGGGTAGAGTGTCCAGAGTGTTTTCCATTTTAGCTCCCTTTGCATCTGTAATTCAGAACTAGACAGTGACAATGCCTGAGGTGCTGTGTTTTCATAAAATTGTGTCTGGGACAACTAGGAAGAATGTTAGATGCAGTCTGGGATTGACTTACTCTTGACTATAATCAATCAGCTCATCTCCCCCCTTTCCACTGCTTTTTTGTATGCATGTAGGAGGGATAGGGGTTGTTTTTGCCTGTTATAATCCTGTAATCCTACAAAGGCAAATAATCACTACCAAGTACATACAATTCTTAACAAAATAGAGCTCTTGATGCAGTACTATGTTGATGGAAACTGGAGCCTCCATCATGCTTATTCCAAATTTTCAGCAGTCTTTCTGTTGTGCCTGCCTTTGGCAGTTCTCTCTTGGTTCTTTTTTGAATTTGCCCTGCATCACGGATGTACTAGTGCCTTATGTATGAGAGTGTGGTCAGAAGCATGGCCTTACAGGCCTTTCCCAGACCTCAGGCATCAGACTCTTCATTCTAACAAGTTCCCCCAGGTGATTTGTATGCACATCAAAGTATGAGAAACACTGTCCATGTGTCTGAACAGGCTCAGAGGCAGTGCCTCCCTTGGTTTCTAATCCCTGGTCAACTATTGACACTGGTTCCAGCCCTTAGGAACCTCTTGCTTTGAATCATCCGTAGGCTCTGGAAATTGTCCTACCTAGATCTTGAGAAGACAGAGGGTAGGGTTGAATGAGGTCCAGTTTGCCTGAGACTGAGGGATTTCCTGAGATCTGGCATTTTCAGGTGAAAACCAAGAACATTTTGGGAAAACTGGGGCAAGTTGGTCACTCCAGTGACATCTCTTTGTGACCAATAATTCTTCCCAGATTACTGAATCCTGTCCCTGATGTACAGACTGGGGAATCTGATAGAATCTGACCCCCAGCAGCTCTGGCTGACACAGACTTGCTCATGAGCAACCTAGAGGGGACACTTGAAGGCTGGGAGGGACATCTCCTAGCCCTCCTGAGTCAAACTCAGACTCACAGGCCTGGGGACTGGAGGTAGGAAAACACACGACTGCTCTTCTAAAAACTGGCACAAATGGGCCCTGTAAGACTCAGCTTGCCAAGTAGCTTAGATTTATAATAGTCAAAAGGAGCTAGATTTTTTTTTGAGTAAGTACTTGCATTTTTGGCCATGAGGGAAATCTTGGGGAAAAAAACATTATAATTTTTTTGAGAAAAAAAAAATCTATTTTGAAGGAGACATTAAATGAAAAATATGTGTAGTGAGAAGAACAATGTCAGGTTTATAAATGTGAACTCTGTTTGCACTTATTTTATCAAGGGTAAGCATGTGTTGAAACCAAGCAAACTGCTCTGCTTTGATTAAAGCCACAGTGGACCATGAGGAAATAAAAATGTTGTCAGGGGTAGGAGAGGAGATTGTCTTTACATATATGTTTAAAAATAAAGTGGTGCCACATTTCCCCAAAATATGCTAGAAACAAATTATTCCACATAGTAACACTTTCTAGATAACAAAAATTAATATTTTATTCCCCAGTTTTAAGTTTAACTGTATTGGATAGAAACCTTCTGACACTATATAGTATATCTATAAACATCCCTTTTCTTGTACAGAATGTAATGAATATAAATGATTTTAAAAAATAGTAAAATAATTTAGGCATCATTGTGGGCATCTGTTCTATAATTGCCAAAATTAAAAATTCAGTGATGCCTAAGGAGATATTATAGCCTTTAGGACCATTTGACCCTGCTTTACACAATTCCATAGTGCTTTGGCTTCTGAATTATTGTGCATGCTTTTTTATTTCTAGTAGTTCCTCCATACTGCCCTCAGCTGGGTGCTTGTGAATTCCTGTGGTCTGGGAAAACAGCTCAGGAATTTTTCTTCGCTATTCTGGTACCCCTCTACTCGCTGTGGTGTATTCTTTTGGACACATAGTACCTTTCTTTGAGACTCCTGCTTGATTTTGTACAATGCCTTGCTCCCAGTAGGTACTCAGTAATTAAGTGTTCCAAAAAATAACTTTTTAAAGAAATTTTTCACATTTCATGGCAGAGTCCAAATGTAGTCTTTCACGTACTACAGTCAATAACCAATGTATCAGAATTTGCTGAGTTGTAGCAGCAATAGCACATGTACTGTACTCTTGGGTCATTAGGCTTTACTATTGCAGTGACACAAGTTGGCTCAGCATGAGACATTCTCGAACTTTATCAGATTGGCCTAATTGAGGAGGGGAAAAGTGGGATTGAGATTAGGGAAGCTAATATTGAGTGTTGGTTAGTCAACTCCATGTCCACAGGAGTCTGTCCAGCTCAGGCGTGGTTCAAGTAGACATCTGTATAGTTTATAAATGGATTCTCTCTAGCAGCCATGGCACAGCAAGATTAGGGCAGGTGGAAATGTAGTTTTGAGACTTTGTACTATCATCCATTTACAGTAGATCTCAGTCAGGTGTCAGGCAGATGTGGAATATCTCATCTCCCAAAGGAGTTGCAAGCTCTAGGCTGCTCACTGGTCTGTCAGTCCCTGGCGTCTAAGAAGAGTGCCCAGCACAAACTGGGTGCACAAGAAATATTTGTTTGTGAATGAATAGATGGCGGGATCTAGGGTCCTAGAAAAGAATGCTTGAATTCAGTGGGGACCTGGAGTGTTAGATATTTTAAGATCCCAGAGATTTATGCTGAGTTTAGGTCCTGGATATATGTGGATTGAGGTGGGGGATTCAAGGCATCACTTGTCTTTTCTAGGCTATCCTGAAAAATCAGACTTCAGGTTCAGACAGGTTTCCATTTGCTCTTAAAGATGTGGGTATCTGGAGTGGATGCTATTGATTGCATACCCATTGCTATTGATCCATCTCCTCACTTCTTCCTTCCTGACTGAAGCCCAGTATTGTACAGATATTTTCCTTACTACCATGTGATTCAGGGGTAATGCTCATTCCCAAATTCCAAGAGAAGTCCTAATTACTCAAAGCCACTCTTAATAATTTCCCTTATGACAGTGACTGTTTAAGGTATGAGTGTGTGACTTAGTTACGGGGCAATGAGGAATGACAGCTGGGGGCTTTGGGGAATGGTTTCCTCTCTCTTAATTAAGTGGCATGGGGATGGAATGGTTTTTTTCTTGCCTCTGGATATTGCTGTGCCTGGGTGACATGTGGGATGACATAGCCATCTAGCAGGCAGGCTGAAAGAAAAGCAGTGCAGAAGAGGGCAGAGTCAGGAGAATCCCAGAAATTGAGCATGCTTGGATCCTGGAGCCTGCCCTACCTCTGAACTCCTCACAATATGAAATAATACATTTCTTTGAGCCAGGACATTCTATCATTTGCATGGCAAACCATCCTAATGGAGAAAGCGTTTTCAAGGCCTGGTGCTCAAATAGCAGTTGTTAAAACTGAGGCCTGTCTTAGCTGGTCCAGGAATTAAGACTCCTCTAAATGGAATTCCCTCCTGAGTTGTGATGCAATGAGCATGAGGTTTTCTGTGATCAATCTTGAGTGGCAGAGGAAATTGTAGACTCCAATGTATTCTCAGCATAAATTTTCATTTACAGGCACATTGATCCCGGACCCTCCCTCCATCCCTGGCCCATCCCTGACCCTCATTCCCCCCTCGTCCTCATCCCATACTTTACTCTCATCACATCCCTGCACAAAGTGACAGTTGGGCCTACTCCAAGACCCCATGACCATTGTGACATGGATTGCTGGATGCTCACAGGATGTGAGACAGATGCACAGATCCATCAAGAAGGTGAAGGTGTGTCAGCTGACCCTCACCCCATCCTTGACTGTCACCCCATCCCTGATTGTCACCCCATCCCTGACCCTCACCCCATCCCTGACCCTCACCCCATCCCTGACCTTCACGCCATCCTTGACCCTGACCCCAT
>JAQZBX010057407.1:0-17968 GCA_029593785.1 Cabassous unicinctus
CACATATTGTGATTCAAGCAATGGAAGAAATTGTAACAGTGAGGTGGAGCCGGTGGTCACTGGACATTTATGGGGCAGGGAGAGGAGGGGCAGTTGAAACACTGTCACTTCTTTAGACAACCCCTAATCTCATAGGTTTTCCCACATGGATCATCCCCACAGGGGTCAATGTGTGGCTGACCCCATGGACAACTATAAGCCACAAGGCTTGCTATTTAGCCCTTTGGCTTGTCTGGCTAAACTCTAATTCATACTACATAGTATCAGTTTGAGGGTGTACCACTAAGGTGGTCCATTGAGCTGCCTTCCCTTGGCTGGCTCTATCATTATACCATTCCTGTTCTGGCATGGTACCTACCCTGGTTTTGTACAGGGATATTTCCCTCACGGGGACTTGCAAGGGGGTTTCTGGGTCCAGTGTCCCAGTATACATTAAGGGACTTAAAACTAACTGCAATTCTTTACTCAGTGGGCTGAAAGCAAATGGGCTTCTCTGTTCTAAATAGGCCTCCCACTTGGTCAGGGTTACAATCTGGACCATGCTACTAAGTGGCTGGGTGATCCAATTCTCCACCCACTCTTTTATGGGATAGGTGGTAAATATCTTTAATGGGGCTTCCCGGGTTATGGACTCAGTACCCTGTGCAGCAGCTCACACAGCTGCCATTTTTTTTCTCTATGAGACTATAGTGCTTCTCCACTTTTCTCCATAGCTGACTTCAAGTCTGCAAGAGAATCAGAGGTTAGCATTACATCATCAATGTAATGATACACCTGAACAGTTTCATTATGTTGCCACTTTTTTAGGTCTTTAGCCACTAAACCATGACAATGGTGGGGCTGTGAGCATAGCCCATAGGCAGTACAGAAAAAGTTCACTGTTGACTTTCCCACTTGAAGACAAACTGATCCTGTGCTTCATAAGCAATGGTGATTGAGAAAAAGGCATTTGCCAAATCTAAAACAAAATGATAAGTTCCCAGTGTCAAAGTCAAAGTATCCATTAGTTCAAGAATAGAAGGCACAGCTGTATGTAAAGGAGGAACTACTTTTTTGAGCTCTCCATATTCAGCAATCAAATGCCACATCCCATCAGGCCTGCAGATGGGCCACACCAGGGCATTAAATTGGCTCTGGGCCTCATGGAGGACTTGTACCTTGACCAGTTCTTTAATAGTTGCTGATATATCCTCATGCCCTCCTGACAAGTGGTACTGCTTTATGGTCATTGTGCTAGGGATTCAGGCAACACAACAGAAGCATGTCTCCCCCTGACACCACCAACTCTAGCCATCAAGGCTGTTTCCTTAAGGGGGGCTTAGCATTTTGCATGAGCAGGTCCCTCATCAGAATCTTAAGCCTCTTTGAATCAGGTTTCAAAGACAGCACCAAGCATGCCCATTTCCAGACTGCTTGTACAAGGTCAGGGAATGTAGTCAACTGGCTCGCTGAGTCTGGCAACTCTCTTGTGTTATTCCAGATATATGAACAACTGTCTGGAGCCACTCCATCAATGAGTAGGTGGGATTTCCCACAGTATTTTGCTAGGCATTCAAGAGATGCTGGTGTAGCAAGGGATGGCCAATAATCAATGCTAACTTCTCTATCTCAGTTCTGGAGCACAAAATGCCATCCACCCCCACATCTCACAGATGCAGCAGCCATGCGGTTATGGGCTCTTCTGGCATCTGCTGAAACTTGTCCCAATTTAACCAGTTTTGCTTGTGTAGAGGGACAGTACACGATGTGTGGATTACATGGGGCTGCCCCACAGGGGACCCTATTTCCCCATGTTTTGGTCATGTTTCATCTTCTAAGTAACAAGCAGATGAGCTCATCAGATGAGTCTTACTTCTTCCTCATCTGAACTACTGCTAACTGACACATCTCAGCACTCTATCCGTACATGTGACTGCTGCAGTTGCTCATGCAACTGGTCAATTTCACTCTCCTGTTCATGTAAGTGGCTAGCCTGTTTCAATGTCTCTTGGGTGGTGTCTGAAAGCAAGGGCAGGAACATCCAGCCTACCAAAGCAGCTGCTTCTTGTGGTTTCATATCACCCAGCAGGGGCTCAAACTGCTGCAGGGTACCCAGGAAAGCTGCTGGGGTGTTATCTGGGATGTCTGCAGGACAGGCACACCAGCAGTACAGCAACTCTGCAACCCAAGCCGACATACAGGTGGGTGGTCACCCAGGGCCCATACCCTCTATCTCCTCCACAGCCAAGGGAGCAGTGGGAGAACATGTCAAATCCTGACAACTACACCATTTGTCCATTGTGACCATCCACCTCGGAAGCCCATGGGGAGGGAGGCAGAAAAAGGACTCTAGGTGAAGAGGGAAGCTTCTTCATACTGGCCCAGCTGCCATTTGCTCTAGACAAACAGGCAAGGAAGCATGGCTGTTCTTTATTTGCAGGGTTATTTAAACACCATTGTTATTACTCAAGTGTTACACAGAAAGAACACAACATACAGCTTCCCAGAATCATTTTTGCTATGCCTAGGAAGTGTGTGTATCCCGAGACAAAGGATTTGTAAACTCATAGCTGATTCAACAGTTGGACCATTGCCCAGGCCTTAACCTTCACAGTTTAACTCTCACAGCTTAAAGCTCACAGTCTACTGCCCAAGTCTCAACACTTACAGAGACACACACCAAATCTTGGTGTGTATTTCTATCTTTCTCTCCCATTTCTCAGCAAGCTCTCTTCTTTCTCCCATTTCCCAAAGAAATTGTTTTTACTAGCCTAAATAAACAAATACAAATATACAATCATACATACATACATACATACATGTACAAACAGTTGTCAAAAATAATCTTATTAAAATATATTAACCTTGAAAACTATAAACATTTTAAATGAAAAAGATTCCAACAATTGTGTTTCAACTTCATAAAGGACAAATAAATAGAAACAAACAAAAGACATCACCATATTAATATTAGAAATTGAATAATCTGGGGAGAGGAAGGTTTTCCTAATTTATGATAGACAATTACCATTGCCTAGCAGTAGAGTTTGGATTAAATTTAGGAAATAAATAATCTACTTGCTAGCACCATTCTGAGGTATGAGGAACAAAAAACTGAATTGATTATCCATGCTACATTAATCAGTACAAGATGGGAGAAATCTGGGGGTTGTTAAGAACAACAGCTGAGTTCAGAAGGAAGACTTGCTGGACTGAAAAAGGAAATGCAAGCATCTAAGAGGAAAACTAGGCCTCCCTCTGTATTGCCCCTAAGCTGGCCCTGTGCACAAATGGTGGTACAAATGCCCCCTGCAGCACAGCCCTTCCACCTGATCATAATTTATGCCCAGATGGAGCATCAGTTCACTACCCTCTACTCCCTTTCTGTCCCTGCTAACCGATTTCCAGACTCTGTCTTTGTGAGTCTGCTCAATATACTTAGGTCATACATACATTTTTATGAGTAGGAGGGCAATTTGAAACCCATTAAAATCTAGGGCATGGAATAGACTCTCTCTTGGTTCCCAAGTGAATCCAAAAATGTGTCCTGATGGGGAATCTTATTGGGTTTCTCTCTTCATTCCCATTGTGAATGTTTCACCAACTTGCTTTGAGCTACTTAGAATTCTGAACCTGGGCATCTTGGGCAGATTCATTTCTGCCATCATAAGGGAGCTTGGGCTGATTTTCCATGTGATTTTGCTTCCTCTTATTTGAAAATTTTTCTAATTCATGAAGTCAGTGATAGGTGGAACATTCTTCCTGGGAAATCAGTTTCCTGAAGAGGAAGCCCCAGACCCTGAAAGAATACAGCCCCTAGCCACCTCCCTGCACCTGCTTCTGCAGGTGATCCTTGTTCTCAGTGGGTCCTGAATGTCTCCTTCCAGCCACCCACAGGTGAGGGTTATTTATGGGTTAGCATGATATTCCCCTCAGTGTGTACTTTGCACAGTAATAAATGACCTTGTCCTCAGATTTCAGACTGTTCATTTGCAGATACAGTTGTCTCTTGGCATTGTCCCTGGGGGTGGTGAATTGGCCATTCACATATTCTGCGAACTGGTGCTCTCACCATTAGGATTAATATATGAGACATACACCAGTCCTCCCTATTCCCCTGTTGTATGGGGGACCCAGTGCAGGTCATATTCAACATAGGCGAAACCAGAGGCTGAATAAGAGAGGTGCAGAGTCCTTTCAGGCTGTCTCACCTCAACCCCAGACTTCACCAGCCACACTTCACTCAGGATACCTGCAAACAGACATTACTTTGTAAACATAGAAACATCTTCATGTCTCTTATAAGGATATTGGGATATAAATTCAGCTCCCTTCCATTAACTGTGTGCTCTTAGGCCTTTCTGCTGTGTATACGCTTCCATTGCAATCATAGCCACCCTGTCCTCTACCTTGGTCCAAGGTGTGTACAGCATGTTGGTATCTAGTTAATTCTCTGGAAGAATTTTAACAGGATACATTACATGATGTCTAGAAAAAAGTTGAGAAGCAAGAAATGGATATTTAAACCTGGATGGCTGCATATATAGATGAAAAAACCAAAAGGATGCTTAAAGTTATTTGTAAAAAAAACCCAACATATTTAAACCCAGAGTAATCAATATTATGTATCCAAAATACAATGATATGAGAATGAAAAAAGGGAGGATAGCTATATCTTAAAACATTAAAGGAATTCTGAAAGAGAGAAATGGAGAGATGGAGGAAGGAAGGAAGGAAGGAAGGAAGGAAGGAAGGAAGGAAGGAAGGAAGGAAGGAAGGAATAGAAGGAAGTCATTGATACGGTGTGTGGAATTTCCACTAAGTAAAATTACATAAAATATGTGTAGATAAGACTATTTTTATGTTATGAACATAACACTATTTATGCAGTCACCTTCTGGAGTGCACAATGTGAGCCAGAGCACAAAGCAGAGTAACCTAGTCCAGACAAAAAGGATCAGTATCCCTCAGGAACTGGTTCCTTGTCTTCTCAGCATATGAAGCTGGGTCTCCTCTTGATGTTGCTCTTCCCATTCTCATTCCTGAGGATACAGCCAGACCATTACTTCCCTGGTTGGTGTACTTGAGAGATCCCTCATGAAGGGTGTCTCTGAGAGCTCTACAATGAAGCTATGGGCTTTCTCATGGTTTTTGATGCTCCTATGATATGTTTTCTCTCACAGTGTCTCTGGCACAGTAATACACAGCTGTATCTGAGGCCTTCAGTCTGGTCCACAGCAGGTAGGCTGTCCTGGCAGAGTTCTACGTAGAGATGGTAACTTGTCCATCGAAGGATGAGCCACAGTTTGTATCTAAGTCATTAGAATAAATCCTTCCCACCCACTCCAGGCCCTTCCATGGTTCTTGACACACCCAGTGGATCCAGTTGTAGTTAAAGCTGTATCCAAAGGCCTTACAGGAGATCCTTAGAGGTTTCCCAGGCTTTTTAATCTCTGCCCCAGAATTCTCCAGCTGCACTTCAGTAATGGCACCTGTGTGGGAGACCCAGAACTCAGAGATCAGAGACCCCAAACTCACCACCCTCCTCTGTGACCACAAGCCCTGGGTCATCTCTGACCTGGGAGAAGAGCCATGAAGAGGACAAGGATGGTGGCAGATCCCATCTGTGAAGATTAACAGAAAGGGACAACACTGGAGACAAGAAATGGGCTGTGAGGGAGACTCCATTTGGCAAGGGAAGCAGTAGATTTAAATGGGAAGTTCCCCTCAGTTTGCATATTTACCTCCTGCCCTCCAGATGAGGCTCCACATGGTTCATAACTGCAAAACTTAAGGGCATGGAAAGACATCTGTATTAAGCCTCCAGGGATGGTTAACAAAAAGTCCCTAAAATCCACCCCCTACTACCAGCACAGTGGGCCTACATTGCAAGGAACTGGAGCCTCACCCACTTCTGAAGCACCATCACAGTCCACAAATGGATGAGGAGATGGGAAAGATCTAATGAATCTGTAGTCCAAGGCACCAAAATTGTCTGGGGCACCAAGTTCTCCATGTGCAATTTTAGTGGAGGATAGATTTTGAGAGAGTTTCTCTGTCTTCTTGAACAGGGTGTTAAGGCTTCTGGCCTACCAAAAACACAGTCCCAATTGAAAGACAAGGTACTTCCTGCAATCATGGAGCTGCAGTGGAAATCCTGGCACCTGAGGGTTGGGATTTGTGCCTAGGGGCAATGAGCTTTTTTCAAAGCTGCCTTTCAGGTCCATGCTGCTTCCAGTTGAGGGTTCTGAGTTCTAGGTTCTGGTCCCTTGGATTCCCATTGAACTTGTACACTTTCGTTATTTATGACATAATAATTTTCTTTATCACAAGAAGTTATCTCACAGAGTTTAGATTAAATAAAAGAATAATGAATTTGTATGTATATCAGTTTCTTTCAATATTCCACCCCATGTAAAATGACTTTATTATGTTAAATAGGACTCTGCACACACATCAGAATTTGGACAAATTGCTATCAAAATGTTAGCATTCTTGTCAGACCTAGGCTTCATTTAGGTATAATACAACTTCCTTCTCTCATGGATCTGATCAGGACTTTCTTTCTTATAACACTTCTGAAAGTAACACAAGGTTGGAATGATTTTTGAGTGTCACTGGAGTACCCAGACTAGTTCTACCCTAAAGGAATCTCATCTGTTACCTCCTCAAGGATCCCTGTGCCACCCAGATATGACTTCTTCTCCAAACATAAATTTTTACCTCAACAGCTTTGGGAAGCTGAAAATATCAGCTGAATTACTTAGGTATGTGGATTCTGGGAGCCGTAGTGTATTAGGATACTAGGCTTGCTTAGCAAAATTCTACAACTTGGAAGCACAAAACAACAGGGATCTATTCTCTCAAGATCAGGAGTCTAGATGTCATTAAAAAGGTATGGCCCTATCCACGCTCCCTGTGAAGGCTCTGAGGGGGAAAATGTTCCATGAATCTCTCCTGGCCCCTGGAGTCAGTTAGCAAGCCTTGGCACTCTTTGGCTGTCATCTGGAAAACTCCAATCTCTCCCTCCTTCCTCACCTGTCCATCTCTCCTCTGATTATCTGTTTACTCTTATTATAAAGGCACCAGTCATTGGATTAGAGTCCACCTGCATCAAGTATGACCTCACATTCAATTAACTAATTGTACCTGCTAAGATCCTATTTCTGAAAAGGTCACATTCTTTGTTTCCAGAGGACATGAATTTTTATAGGACACTATTTAATCCTTTACATGTAGTTTTCTTTAAAATGCAAACCAGGGATTAGTGGCATGGGAAAGTGTCTGGATATGATGTATGCTACAAAGTTTAATCTATTTCTGCACCTTATTTTAATTGCCTATAGGAAATAATCTATCCTTACAGAAACAAGGAGAAAGGACAGAATAAAAATTGACAAATATGGAGAATCACTTTATTTTGACCATTCATGTATAAGCAGTGTAGATGTTACAACATTTAGGTAATTTTGAACTCACTAAATATGTAGATAACTATTAGAAGAGCTACAATGATGAATTTTATTCTATGAAAGTCCCAGATGTTATTGAGGGCTTTTAAAAAAATAAATATTACTGCTATTAGAGAACAGAAACAATTTGTATGTCCTCATAATACACAAATTGCAATAGTGAATAAGATTATTTTAATATGCTCTCAAGATGTAGGTAAGTTAGATAACACTTGCTGAATATGAAGCATTTTATAACAATGATCAACCATCCTCCATGAGTCATTGCCAGTCATGTAGGAGAATTGCTTAAGGGAATAGGGTTTGTTCTGTGCACAAACATTGCATGAATAATTGAAAGCCATGCATGTGCATGGCATATCTCTGCAGAAATATGCAGAAATTATTATTTTGTTACCTTAAATGTAGTCTAAGTGGACTACATACTGAGTAACCTCAAAGGTGTTTTTTTATTCAAATGGCCTCATCCTGGAAAATATTTACTTTAATGATGAAATAAAGGCCAAAGAAAAATATTTGAGTTGTTTAAGCTCAGTGTTCAATCTTCCTATAGTGTATATCAAGCCAGAAATTTTAGGGACAATTCCCTGGTTGCCTATCATTTCATATTAACTTAATATAATGTAGTTATGAGTAAATTATTGACAAATAAATAGCAAAAACTTAAAGAAAATTATTAGAAATAATATTCATGCAGATTTTGGCCAATGTCACTAAATTTGAAAATAATGATTGGAAAAACCTTGACCAAAAGGGGGAAAATTAATACAAAAAAAGTTTTACAGCTAAGAGATTTCAAATTGTACAGGGAGGTCATTGCATAGGTTATGCTTTTGCAGATCTAAAGGATATCTCACAGTAAACACAGTCTCAAGCAAAAGTTGAAGGGATCAAGGGATGTACAGACACTATACACAAGTCATCCAAGCCCACGAAATCAGAACCCTCTTGGCAGAACTTATTTTGGAATACATGATGAACTATTTCCCCAATATTATAGAGCTTTATTCATTTATAACTTCCCTGATCTTCAATCTTCTACCTCTTATTTGAACCTATAATTATCACTATACTCTTTAAATATATATCTAAGAGAGTTAAATGTTTGGTCTCTTCATATGCTGGTTGATCTCTGAAACTCAGCTGAGTTGTGGCCAACACCTACTATCCAGTTCTTGAGCCTTGCCCAGGACAACTAATAAAATGATGATAGACAAGCCCCATCCCAAAAAAGACAAAGAATTTCTACATCTTCAAGCTAAGCAATTCCTTCCATCTGATCCATAACATCTAAGCCCCCATCAATCTGAAGCAGAACAGACATCATCCCAAATTCTCAAGATTGTGAAGTAAACAAACATAAAGGGGGAGTGCAAACAAGGACCAAAGTAGATTTATTGTTATTGTAGTTATTAGTTTGTGATAAGAGAAAATCTTATAATACTGATATAAAAGTAGTGGTTCCCAGAGATTCTGATTTGAGGAGCAGGGAAGAATAAGTGGGAAAAAAAACATTTCTATGGTATTGGATTGGTTCTGTATGATATTGCAATGATGTATACATGCCATTATTCATTTGTCAAAACCTATGAAACTATACAGCACAAAGTGTAATCCATACTGTAAACTGTAGACTTTGGTTAATAACATTGTTTCACTATTGGTTCATCAACTGTAACAAATGTTCCACATGAATGTAAGAGATTATTAATAGGGGGAATAGTGGGTGGGAGTGTTGATGGCTTGTATGGGAATTCCCTATACTTTTGGGGTTTCATACATTTCTATGATCTACAACTTCTCTAAAAATACAGTTTATTATTATAAAAAAGAAGATGAAATGTACTCAACTAAATATAATCTTAACTGGTCATTGGGTTCTTGAAATAATCCAGGTACTGAGAGACATAAATAATTTGAACAGAAAGTTATTCCATCAATAATCATAACACAAAGAAACTCTGCCAAGAGTATATTTATGAATAACTAGAGTTAAGCACCACTGTGGCCACTCCAGGCTGAGGCAGAATGAGCCATCTCAGGATAGAGACATAAGTTCAAAAACATCAAAGCCACAGAGGCATCTGGATAAATGTATCAACTCAATATCTAGCCAAAACTTTTTACAGTTAATAAATGTACATGCAATTTAAATTCTATAATCCAATAAGAAATAATTTTTAAAAATTAGAATTAATCTAATTAAAAAATCATTAAATTAAAAAAGGTCTCATGAGGTTGAGGAACAAGGAAAACTCCACTCCATATGGGATCCACCTCCTCAGCCTCCCCCTCTCCTACTCCTGAAACTGGGTTCCTGCCCTGTACTCTGTGTGCTCTGAGTGCCCCCTGCTACCCAGCCCTCTCTCTGCATAGGGAGGCTTGTGTCTGGGCTCACACAGACTTCTCCTTATTGTATGTCCACACAGTAATACACAGTTGCAACCTCAGCAGTCATGCTCAGCTACAGGAAACTTGAATATTCTTGTAGGTGTACCTAGAGATGGAGAATTTACTCTAGATGTGGGTCATAGTATGCATTACCATTATGCTATATTTTGCTCCACTTTTGTAACCCCTCACAAGGCCTAGCAGATCCAAAACCAACAGGAAGTAAAGATTGTGATGGAGAATGCAGAGACAGTGCAGGTGACACACAGGATCTATGAGGACTTCTCAAGGTCTTTGTCTGACTCATATAACTGAACCTGGGCTAGAAATCTTGGGACAACATGGAAATAAAAATCACTAGTGACAACTGTCATACTCCTTATCTAGGTCACCCTTATTGGAAATCTCTGATGCCCTCACAGGGAGAAGTAACAAACAGAAGCTTATACTCAGGAATCTAGTATTCTGGAGAACATGTGTGATTCCTGGAGATTAAAGCACAGAATGAGGAAACAAAGCACTAATACTGGAAACAGATTTGCACATGAGATTCCAAGTTATAAAGCAGGAAAGGTCTTCAGGGCCTCAGTCCTCTGATTAGAATCCAGGAAAGGAAGCCTGAGCCCATTCCCTGGGATGACCCTTCTTTTTTCAGTGGCTTGGAGATTCAGGTCAGAGAAACTACCAGTCCACAGAGAGAAAACTTTTAAGGTAATGCAAAAATATAATCTGAATCTGTGAGAAGCCCCCACTGATAGAGAAATACTTGACTTTCCCTTCTCTCTCCTTTCTCAGGAACACAGTTTATGATGAGTTCTTGCCTTATTTTACCCTTAACATCCTACTCAGCACAGCCTGTGAGAACATTTTCATGCACATATATATTGCAGTATGGTTCCCAGAGACCACAGAACTGGGGTCATATTCAAAATCAATCGTTGAGATTTGCATGAGAATGGGCAGTTCATTGTACCATTCTCAGGGGATTTACCACCTCTAGAATGGCTAGGTGAACATTCAACTCCTGCATGTGAGGGACAAATGCACCATGGTCCTTCGAGGATGATTTGAGCTGAGTTTGTATACAAAGAGAGAAAATAATTATTCACAACTGAGATGATGATTTCTTTCATCTGTTCCTACTCCTTGCACAAATCCAAACAGGTTCTCCACTCATCTTGAACTTCCTGGACTCTAGTATTGAAGGTCATGAGGTAACCCAATTCTCCCAGCACCTCTTCCACTCTCAGGATTCCCTGTACTCAGGTGTGATCTGATTGTGAAATCCTGCATCATTGTGGGCAAGAGACATTGAAATTTTAGTGAATGTAATTAATTCAATTACTTGTGCATCTTAATTTCCATAATGCCATGATAAAAACCATACAATAAGTTAATTAAAAATGGTAATTAATTTCTTCATGGATTTGGAGGCTGGAAGACTTGTTTCCTTCTGTGGTCAGGAGCTGGAAATCCTTGGGGTTTTATACCTTTTCCAACACTTGGTAATGTCTTCTCCTTTCTCTTATTGGGTCCTTCATATTTTTGGCTGCTGGTTCTTCCCTGAGGCTTTCTCTTTCTGAATTTCTTTTGTTTATAAAGAACCTATGTAATACACATTAAAGCCATTCTCATTCTGTTATGCCACAACTTAACTAAAAAAACAACTTCCAGAAATTTACTTTATGATTGGTTCACACTCACATGAATGAATAATAACATCAAGAACAAGTTTAAATTTGTAGAACAAACCTCAAACCACCACAGTCAGATCTCTAGACCTGCAAACAAGACATCAATTTCTGTTGGAGATAGAATCATGTCCCTGACACAAGACATGCTCAGGTCCATACTCCTAGGCCTGTGGATGGGAACATATTTGAAAATGAACCTCCAAATATGTTTTAAGATAAGGCACACCCAAACTGAGTGAAGGTGGACCACAATACAATGTGCTTATTTCCTTAAAAGCAAAGAAAACTGAACATGGGGAAGAAGTCAAAGTGACCAGCCAGAACATGGATGTCAAGGGAATTCAGAATAAAAAGAAGTTGCTGCCATGTGCATTCTCATGTGACAGAAAATCCAAGAGGCTCCAAAGACTGCCTGCCTGCCGATGGTGCTGACCTTGGGAGGAAGATGCTTTCTTGCCTCCAAAGCTTGAGCCAATAAGTTCCTTTTCTATGGTAAATTTGAGAAACCAGGAATCTAAAACATATTCCCAAATGCAAAATACATTAATTCTGTCATGACACCACAAAACCTTAAGCCATTTTAAAACAAATAAAAAGCAAAAGTACAATTAAAATCATTTATGGATGTTTTGTCCTGCAATAAAATTTCTACCAATGAAACTTAGAAACTGCATTTTCTTTTTTCTAAATACAATAGTGTAACAACAGGAATTAGATTCCCATTGTAAAAGTATAATTTGGTAGGAAATCAGGTGTCATGGGATCCAAGCAAGACCAGAACCCAGCAGGGTAAACTCCAATATGTTTCAATGTGTGAGTCATCTGTAGGTGGATGTTTTGTATTCAAGGCCTGTTCAAGTAGCAGCTTCAGTCTTGTGCTGTCACAGTCCCAATGGTCTCCCTGAATGCTGGTGTCTACACCTCACTATCTCAGAGCACTGGAATTGGATTCTCACTTTATTTGAAAACTGTGGTCAGGCCTCACTTTCTCAAAGAATAGCAGTGCTTCTACTAGTAAACATTTTCCAAAATGCTTGTCAGCTATTGGTGCAACTCAAGAGGATTCAAACCATGAGAGACGTTTACCCTCAACACATCCTTCTGGATAACTTCATTTCCAATCCTGTCTCCCTCTGAGATACCTGACTGGATCCATGTTCATCCATGCCCTCTTTAGTAAAACTTTATTGAGATAAAGTTTCATATGAAGTCTTGTTATCTGCTTGATGTCTTCCCAGAAGTTGAAAGAGTTTCTTGATAGGTCGTTTTTGGCCCAGTTTTCAGAGCATGCTATCTGGATAAACTGAGCATTTCATGAAAAAAGAATCGTTGGCTCCTTTGTGCTTAAGAGTTGATTTCTCAGATCAACCATTTCCTCTTACATTTTCCTATAAACTACAAGAAGAAACCAAGCTGTCCCTTCTACACTTGGTAGAAGTGCCCTCTCTGAATTCAGATTTAGATTTAGCTCTCAACTAATTATCCAAGTTCATTGCATACAAGGTCCACTGCTGATCCAAATTTACTACTTCATATTGAGGATTGCTTCCCCATGAGTTTAGAATAATGCTTTCCTCATTTACACCTCTGTCATCATATTTCAATATTTCTATGAATAGTCTTGTGAAATCAATTTAGGCTTTATCTCTCAAACACCTCACAATACCTCTAGCCTTTACAGATTACTCATTTCCAGAGCCATTTCCATATTTTTAGATATTTGTAATAGCAGCATCCCATTTTCCAGTACCCAAAACTGTCTTAGTTTCCAGACTTGTATGGCAAATACCTCACAATGGGTTGGAATATGTGGTAAAGGAATATGAGGAAACTACATTACAAAGAAATCAAAGGCATTCACATTTTGGGGTGGAAAAATATTTTATCTTATTCTATTAGTATACATCTTCATTTTCTATAGCTACTATGACAAATAGAACCATTTTTTACCTGTTGGTTTAAGCCAACAGAATTGATTTTCTCACAATTGTGAAAATGACAATTTCATAAAAAGGTCTCTACAGGCCCAGCTTTCTCCCAGTTTCTATAGCATTCTGTTGCTGGCTTGCCAGGATTCCCTGATTCCTTCTGTGTCCCTGTCACATGGCAATCTACCTCATTTTCTGGCTTCTTCTAATTTCTCTTTTCTCATTGACTTGTGATTTCTACTGACTTACTATGTTCTAATTTCCTTTGCTTCTAATGACTGCAATAATATGGGCTAAGAGCTACCATCATTCAAATGGGTTTCATTTCCATAGGATCCTCATATATCCTATTCACAAATTAGTCGACACCTTAACTAATAATAACATTTTTAAAGATACTATTTACAAAAGTATTAACAACTGCAGGAACACAAGTTAAGGGTTGAACACTTCTTCTTTAGAGTACATGTTTCATTCCAAGTCTTCCCTCTGGACTGCAATATGCCTTTAGTCCATCCCCATGTACTCAAAGGCTTAAGCTGTTTTGGTTACGAAGCTAAGTTCAAATTCTTATCAATGTCATTTATGGGGAGGTGTCTTCATGGGAAGATGATGGTGTAGAGAACTCCAGGATACACTCTTCCTCCATTCACTGGACAGGCCAAAACTGTCTGAAAGAATATACTGGGTCTCCAGGGCCAAGGAGAGCACTGTAAAACATCCAGGGATGTGCAAGGCTGAGTGATTGTGGAGGTATTGCAGAAAAACTGTGAGTGAATTGCTCAGTGACAGTGACCAGCACAAATGCCCCATCCTGGAGACTTGCCTCCTGAGCAGTCCATGACTGGGTGACACAGATAGAGAGGGTGTGAATGTCTTCCTCCTTGTGAACATGGGTTAAATGGTCAAGGCCTGAGCATGGATATGATCCACCAATTTTGAGTGCTGGTTCCCAGGTGTGAATCATGGTTCTAGCCTGCACTGAAAAGAAATTCCCACAGCCATTGTATCAATTCCATCCTACCCAGGTGTCATTGGGCAGGCCTGTGCCCTCTAAGGTGTGGGTCCAGGTTAAAGCCACTGGATCCTGTAGTTTACTGAGGAGGTACAGATTTCAGTCAATGTTCAGCTTTAGGGAACAATTGAGGCAAATGAGACCAATCTCTGAGGGACAGGCCCACCTGACAGCACAGAAACAAAGTTTCAGACCCACTTTGACCCACATTTCCTGTTGTCATTTCTCTCTGGACAATGCAGCCCTTTCCACATAGGTGAAAGCTCAGGAAGAACTCAAAGGGTTCCTGGCAACAGATGATGCTCTGACCTCCCCATGAGGCATGTGCTACCAATGAGAATTGGGGGCTTTCCCAGTCCATCAAGTTAGCTGTCCCCATCAGGATCAGGCTGCTGTGAGTTTGGACTATGTACAGGCTTAAGAGGTGCAGGATTCGCACTCCTGATGGACAGAACAAAATGAGGCACCTGGTCAATGCACCTGTGACCATGACAGATTTACCCCTCTTCTGCTCCTGTACTCTGAGGGCATGGGGCTCACCGTGGTGTTAGGGAGCTAAGCCTGAGAAACCAAATCTCTGAATAGTCTGCTAGAGGAGGGATATACATGTTCACATGCTGAGAAAAGAAAGTGGGGACTTTAATTTTTGATTCTATGAAATTATTTTGCCATAAAATAATTTGTTCTTATACTGATTAAAAAATCATGCATATTTAAGTTTATTATCACCATTATCATTTTCATTATCATTATATTTTGCCTGGGCCCAGCCAGGAGAGATAATTAATTACACAAAATTACCTGCACAGTTTTCAGAGTGTTAGTTGATTTAAAGTTTGTTCATACTTCCAGTCATATCCAGAAGAACAAAATGAAGAAAAATAATTCATATATGTGTGAACACATTATAATGTAATTAATAATAGCATTACAGATACATATTCTACATTTGAAACTTAGGACATCATGCCATTACTTATAGTAGTTATACTGGAGTGTCCCCTCATGTCCAGCCCCATCCTGCATGAGGAGTTTGTGTCTGGGCTCACAGTGACTTCCCCTCACTGTATTTCCTGCACAGTATACATGGCCATGTCCTCTGCTATCATAGAGCTCAATCTACAGAGAAAAATGGTTCTTGGACATGTCTCTGTAAGTGGAGATTTGGCTCCTGAAAGTCAGGGCAAAGTATATGCCCCACTGTCACATATTAATGGAGCTCCTTCCCCACAGGTTGTTGGATCCAATGCCAGTGATAATCACTGGTTGTGATGGAGATAACATAGACAGAGCTGATGAGGGACAGGGTCTGTGAGGGCATCACCAGTCCTGGGCCTGAATCCTGTGGCTGCACCTGGGACAGGACACCTGAGCACAAGGAGAAGAACAGTGAGTCCTTTGCTCAGAGGCAGCATCTCCTTTATCTTCATGTTGAATCCTGAGGCACTCACATCTGGGAGCTGCCACCAGAAAGAGGAAGAACCACAATGGTTTAAGGTCCCTGTGGATGAGGGCCAGGACTTTTGGGCAATAATTTTCTGGCTGAGAGACACCCTGCATATAATTCAATGTGTGCTGTCATTTAATCTGTTGGACTAATTGGTGATTTGGTTGTGGAAGTACCTGTGTATGTAAAGGTCCAAAAGGCCAGGGGAGTTCTCTGGACCCTTGGTGCTCTGAGGCTCTTTTGGGAGGAGGATGCTTGCCAAGCCCTAGGAGGACACCTTCCCCTGCCTGGGACCTCACTTCTCCAAGGAAAGGGTTTTCCTTTTCCATGAAACTTGCCAAAGGAGCTGGTAAGTGGGCTGGATGCAGCCAAATGAAATGAAAACTTTGTGAATATAGTCAATGTGTCTCTACTCTCATGGTTCTACATATTTATCAAACACCTAACACAAATACAAGACCATCTAATTTTCCCAATAAACATTCAGATCCATTTACCTCCTCTTTTATCTGATTTTCTTTTATATTCTAAAGTTCTCAGGTCACAGCTAAATGTATTAAACACATTTAATTCATAGAAATTGGGCCCACTCGATATGTGCCATAATTCAGAATGACATTGACTCACTAAACTTCTGTGAAACTTTCATATATCTGAAAATGCTTTTATGTAATGTACACTCAATAATTACTGTAGAGTTGAAATTGTTCATGCTAATACCTTTAGCAGTTTATTAGAGTCATTCTTAGCAGATTTCTTAATGTATCCATTCCCTGTGCACAGCTGATTCTTCAGGGACATCCTGCACCTCAGAACTCTCTCCTTTAGGAGGAATTTTAAGGAACATAAGCCTCCTCTGAGCTACAAACACAGGCAGCCCATGGAAGGCCTTAAGCTCATAGATATGTTGGTTTAGATATATGGGTTTAATTATGATTCCCAAAAGACATGTTGAAGCCCTTACCTGCCCTGTGATTAAGATCTTATTTGGAAATAGGTCTTTTAAGATGCTGTTGAAGATGCATCTAAACTGGAATATATTTGGCCCTAATTCAGTAAGTCTGCTGTCCTTATAAAGAGAAGCATTTGATCCAGACAGACAGCCACTAGGAGGATGCTACTGGATTCCTGAGATAGGAACTGAAGCTGAATAGTTTGAGGCCACGCAAGAGTGCCTAGGAAGAGGATGGGAAAGATTATCCCTTATATCTTTAAGGTTTTTAACCTAATGAACTGCAAGAATATATATGTCTATTTTGTTAAGTCACTCAAATTTTGCTTTTTACAACAGGCTTAGGAATCCAATCATGGATCCATTTACAGATCCCAGAGAAGTTCAATTTTTGTTTTCTCAGTCAAGGTTGGAGAATTGTGAACCCAGAGAATATGGTTTCCACTTCATCAGGGGAAATAATATGCAAATCCTTGTCAATACAGCAGCACAGTGAATGGTTTATAGCAGAAGGGCAAGCTCACAATTGCTAGAGGGCAACTCCTTGTCCAAGAATCAGGCCCTTGAAAATCACCTGGGAGCTGCCATGCTGAGGCCTGTGTCACTGGATCTTGGGATTGAGGCTGAGATCCTAGGAGTCAATAGATTCAGAGAGAAGAGGAGACCTCCATCCTCTGCATCCTTGTGAACAAGAGGATGTGATCCCACCCCTATGAGATTCAGTCAGCCAAGACAAAAATTTCATGGTAGGGAAATAGAGTGATTTACTGTTAGTAACACTGTGATGAGTGTTATGAGCAAGGGATCCAGAATTTAGGCACCTTTGTGAGTGCTCACTTCTGTTCTTCACAACTGCATATGGGGACCCTCTGGTTCTGTCCCTGACATGTCACATCTGCATGCCTGGGGCAGGTAATTACCCTCAGCCTCAGTTTCCCTACCTGAACAGTGACTCTTTTAGATCCTGTCATTTCTGAAAGCCTCCTTTTACCTTCTCTTTTCAGGAACACAGCCTTGAATGCAGCACACTGCAACCTGGAGATATATATATATATATATACATATATATATATACATATATATATATATA
>JAQZBX010057408.1:0-17949 GCA_029593785.1 Cabassous unicinctus
AACAATGGCTGCTACCTGTATTCTCACCTGGCTTATTGAAATTATCCCCATTCCCTTCAAGAAATTGCTCAAACTATGTCCCTCTTCCTCTTGTGCCAAGGCAAGGTAAGAGCAGTGGGTACTGGAGGTCTCTGATCTGGGTGAGTTGAAACTGATTCCCATCACACTGATAACTAAATGTTTCTAAATCAGTCCCACTTCTTCCTTGCTAAGGGTAGGTTTGGGCCAGTTGCTTCCAGAGCATTTCTGACCTGGGTGTTAAGAAACTGTACCTGCCTTAGAGCTGGAATCTAATGGTCTGAATTCATTAACCAAAAGGACATTATGTTTTCTTGACAATCAGTAGGTAACTCTTATTAAATTATCTTTATTGCTTTGTTAATTTTATTTTATATTGATTCTTACTATTTCAGATTGTTCACAGTATTTTTTAACTTATTATACTAAGACTGCCTGACCTAATATTCAAAAACTGCTGGTAAAATGGTAAGGCTATTCTGTCACTTTGAATTTGAGCTGGTCTGTACAAATATTCATACACACACATATATGTATGTATATATATGTATATATGCATCTAGCCTAAAATAGACTGTTCTGTGTCTTAAGAGGTTTAGTTTGGCAAAAGCTATTGTTTGTCCTAAGAAAATGAACATTATGTTGAGTGAAGAAAGCAAGACACAAAATGACAAATAGTGTATGATTGTGCCATTTTGAACTAAATATATTGTGTGAAATATAAATATGTTAAGTGAAATATAGATATGGGTAAAATTCCATATATAAGACTGTTAGAGGTTCCCCTTTACAAGGTTTGCAATGATTAACAGATCTTAAGACTGTGACTTAATTCCCCCATGACACAATTTGAAGAAAGAGAGCCTCCAGGCATAACCTATATGACTGATTGAGCAAGCGATAGCCTACATGCTTGGAGGCAGCCCTTCCCTTCCAAAGAATGAACTAAGGAGCCATATAGCAGTTGAGCAGATAAAGGCCTTCACCCTTTCTGGGACCAGACACCACCAACCCCTCCCACATTCCAAGAATACCCTGCCTCCTAACCCACTACACCCTACACATTTGGCCGCAGGCCATATTCAGTTTTTCCACCTATTGATGTACTGTATAAAGTCATATCTACCACCTTCCAGGGGTGGGCTGAAATCTAATCTTCAGGCCCCCTTTACTTGGAGAGCTTTTCAATAAATTTCTTGCCTGCAATCATCAATTTCCACATCCCAGTGGAAGCCACATTTTGCCAACATTTGGTGCCAAAACCTGGGACTGGGGTCATGCTGAGACTGATCAATTGGTGAGAGAACTTCACCCAGCCACTCCTGAGTACCCATTCATCACCAGACACCAAATCATATCTCTGTTAGTAAAGAATTTCTCTGGTGGAGGATACTGCTCTCTCTTCTCTTTTTCTATTGTCCAAGACAACCTGCTGAAAATCCTAACCCTATGTCAGTGATCCTCACAGTTCTCAAGGGCTACAGTGGGAGGGAAGCCCACATCCTTGTAGGAAGAGACTCCTTGGCTCCACAGATGTCCATTCCCAAGTGCAGACATCACTCATTTCCTTGGATGACCAACTAATTCACGGATGTCTGTCTCACTCAGAATCTCCTCTGTTCTTTCTTAGAGATACTTAGTCTCAACCACGCTACCTAAAATGGGGAATTCAATTTTAGACCCCCAAAAACCCATTTCTCTGGGTTGTGTCCTTCATAACCTTAAAACTCTAAATCCAGAATGAGACATTAGATCTATAAAGCTCATTTTTTATTGAACCTCTGTGTGGCTGCAATACATATTGGATAATGAAAGCCAATGGCCAGAAAATGGCACTTTTGATTTGCAAGTTCTCTGGGACTTAGAGAAGTTTATTCAGTGTAGTGGCAAGTAGCCCAAGGTTCTTTATCATCAGGCTTTCTTCTCTCTATGTAACCATCCCTTTCTCTGTCAATCCAGTTCTTCTTATCAAATTCTTCTTTTACATGAACTATCTTATCAAAGTCTTTCTTATTCCTCCCTTCCACCTGTTAAATCCCCCAAAAAACTCAACTTTGATCCAGCTGATCAGGCTCTTCCTGGACCTCCTCCATATATACCACTGATGTGACCTCCTCTCCCACCCTCCTTTAACTCTAAATCCCCTTCTTCCTCCTCCTTGTCATTACTACCTTCCTCCCCAACTTTCTCCCCTTCTCACACAGGCACCAGGACTGACACTTGACTCCCCTTTTTGCCTCTCCCCTTTGCACACACAGAAAACCCTTCTTCTGACTCCAATCCCTCCAATCACATCCCCCTCCACCACTGTATGCTTCATCAGCACCCCTGAAATTATTCTATACTCTTCCCATACCCCCACACCTCCCCATGAATTTGCTCCCTTCTACCCACCCACCATTCAGTCTCAAGCCCAACTCCCCACTCTCCAAACTCATTCACCAGCTCCCATCCTCCCTCCTCAGGAAGTGGCTGAGGTAGAAAGCATAATGTGCATTCACATTCCCTTCTCCCTCTCTGATGTCTCCCAAATCAAGAACCATTTTAGGTCCTATTCCTTTGATCCTTCTCATTTAATCAAAAATTTCAATACCCAGTTGTCTTTAATAAACTTGCTTAACAAACCTACAATTTCTTGCCTCGTACAAGTAAGCTATTAGATGACTTCTAAGTCAGTCTAAGTGTATTCCTAAAAGGCAATAATCCAAAATATATGTGTTAAATATCTATCTATCTAAACTGATAAATTAAAGCTTAACTGCATATTCCTAACTGGTTGCTGATTACTAGTTAAACTGTTTTGAAAATCAAGCTTGCATATTACAGGATACTCATCTAGGGCTTGCCTTCCCTGAAATTGCCTACAGGAAAAAGCAACATACCAAAGAGAAATTAACATAAGAAACAATTAAAGCATACAAGTCTCAGACAAAAGAGTACTGACTTCAAGACACAATAGAGACTTCAGGGAAAATGGCACTGAAGAATTTACTCAATATGACCCTCTCACATGAAAGGTGAGAGAAGGCAGGGTCCTAACTAAAAGGAGCTGCTTTGTATATATAGAGAGCTGGATGGTGCTCTGAGTAATCTAGGAGTGTAGTGGAAAGATAAAGAAGCGAAAGGAAAACCATGAGTTGCTCACACCCTGTGGCTGGAAACTGCATATATATCCCCCGCTCAGGGCAACAGACTGGGAGGGAGTATTCCCTGGGAGGAAGAGTGGTTTTTTGGTGGTAAATTTGGCCAAAAGAGCCACCTTTGAATCTCAGATGGGATCTCGACCTGACAGGGAGAGGGGAGGGGTATCTGCACAGACAGGCTGTCATGCCCAGTCACCTGGGTAGAGAAAGGAACTAGATTAGAGAGAGGGAAAGACAGGTGCCTAATCAGCAGGACTCTAGTAAAATGTACTCTAAAATACCTGGGGGAAAGGGGGCAGGTGGCTTTCTGAAGCCTGATCAAATTAAGGAGATAAGTTGGTTCACTGGAGCAATTCCCACCTTGCAAACACAAGGCTCCTGGTTTGATTCCCTGGTGTGGGTTATCAGGCATCTAGCTGATACCTTATGGCAGGGAATATATAGAAATTCTTTTTATTTTAGGTTTTCTTGGATCTGTTATTTTATTAAGAGGGAAAGCTGTTTCATCTTTGTTTTTGTTTTTTTGTTTTTTACTTTTAGTTGCTGCTGTTTTGTTTCTTGTTTATTGTGTTTCCCCTTTCTTTTGTTCCCCTGCTTTTTTTTTTCTTTTACTGATTTTTTTCTACCTACCTTATTTCATTTCTTTCCTTCATTTTTCTATGTTCTGTTTTCTGTTGATTTTCTTTCATTCTATCTTTTTTTTTCATCTTCAATTATTTTTTAACTTTTATTTCTCTCTCTTTATTTCTGTTTTCTTTCCTATTTTTATAGTTTCTTTCTTTTTATTTTCTTTCTCTTCATTTTTCTTTTAATCTCTTCTTATGTTTCTGACCTTTTAATTCATTCTATATATTTTACTTTATTTTGTTTCTCATTTCATTTTTTTCCATTCCATTTTTTTAATACTTATTCCTCTGTACTTCTTAGGATTTTTTATGTATGTTAATTTTTATTTTCCTAGATCATGTATGGTTCCTCTTCTACCATTTTTAAAATTATTATTATTATTATTCTTTTTCTCTTATTATCTTTATCTTTTTCTCTGGTTTGAACATCTTTTCTTTTCCCAAGGGAACATAGACAGAAACAAGAAAATAGAATAAGAAGAATGAAGTGTGAAAGTGAAACCTTTCCACACACACAAAAATAACAACAAAATAAAACCCTAGATTAGAAAAAGGAGCTAACCAATCAAGTAAACCCATAAATCCACTAAGATAAACAAATGCCTAGATAACAACAAAAATGACAAACCATACTAAGAAACAGGAAGACATGGCCCAGTTGAATGAACATACCAGAAAATAGGAGGGGATGCAGAACATGGAACAACTAATCAGAGATGTCCAAATAAATATCAGGAATCAACTTCATGAAGAGAAGGAAGAGATTAAGGATATTAAGAAAGCACTGTAAGAACATACCAAATAAATTGTAAACATACATAAAAAGATAATGGATATGATGGCGATGAAAGGCACAATGCAAAAAATAAAAAATACACTGGAATTACATAACAGTAGATGTGAACTGGCAAAGGAAAGAATTAGTGATATGGAAAACAGTACATCAGAAATCAGACAGATAGTAGAACAGATAGATAAACAGATGCAAAAAATCCAGCAGGTTGTTAGGGACATAAATGACAATGAAAAATGCACAAACATATGCATTATAGGTATTCCAGAGGAGAAGAGTAGGGAAAGGGAACAGAAGAAATGTTGAAGGAAATAATGGCTGAAAATTTCCCAACTCCATTGAGGGACATGGATGTACATGTCCAGGAAGCACAGCAAACACCAAACAATATAAATCCCAAAAGGCCTACCCAAGACATATACTGGTCAAATTTTCAAATGCTCAAGAATGAGAAAATACTGAAAGCAGCAAGAGAAAAGAGATCCATTACATACATCACACACAAGGGAAGCTTGATAAGATTAAGTGCTGATTTGTCATTTGAAACCATGGAAGCAAGATGGCAATGGTATAAAATAGTTAAGGTGCTAAAAGAAAAATGCTACCAGCTAAGAAATCTCTATCTAACAAAGCTGGTATTCAAAAATGAGGGAGAATTCAAAATATTCACAGATAAACAGAAACTAAGAGAGCTTGACAATAAGAAACTTGCCCTTCAAGAAATACTAATGGGAGATCTGCAGGTTGTAAAAAAAAAAGTGAGAGAGAGAGTTGGAAGAGAGTGTACGACTAACAAAAAAGATAAAAAGAGGAATAAGAACAACATATGGCATACATAAACCTAGAGAAAATATGTCGAATGAAGTAATTCCTTCACAACATTACCTTTGAATATTAATGGATAAAAATCTCCAATCAGGAGACACAGATTGGCAGAATGGATAAGGAAATATGAACCATCTATAAGCTGTCTACAAGAAACTCACCCTAAACCCAGGGATACAAGGAAGCTGAAAGTGAATGAATGGAAAATAATTTTACATGCATACAATAATTTTTAAAAAAGCAGGAGTAGCTATACTATTATTTGACATAATAGAATTTAATTATAAAACTATTATAAGAGACAAAGAAGGCCACTATATATTAAAAAAAGGGGTAATCTATCAAGAAGTAAGAATAATCATAAACCTTTATGCACTTAACGAGGGGACCTCAAAATACAAGAGGCAAACATTGGAAAACCTAAGTGGAAAAATAGATGCCTCTACAATTATAGTAGGAGAATTTAATACACCCTTATCACCATTAGATAGAACATCTCATCAGACAATCAATAAATAAACATAGACCTTGAATAATACATTAGAGGACCCAGACCTAATAGTCATATACTGAACATTATACTCAAATACAGTGGGATATACATTCTTCTTCGGTGCACATGGATCATTCTTCAGGATAGACAACATGCTAGGCTACAGAAAAATAAATGAATTCAGAAATATTGAAATTATACAAAGTAATTTCTCTGACCATAATGAAATGAAGCTGAAAATCAGTGAGGGACAGAGAACTAGATAGATAAAGCACAAAGATATGGAAGTTAAACAACACACCCTTAGACAATCAGTGAGTCATGGAGGAAATTACAAAAGAAATCAGAAACTACCTTGAAACAAATGAAAATAACAAGACAACAAACAAAAACCTATGGGATGCAGCAAAAGGCTCTACTAAGATGGAAATTCATAGTCATAAAGGCCTACATTAAAAAAGAAGAAAGACCTCAAATCAAAGACTTAACTTCACACCTGATGGAATTAGGAAAAGCACACCCAAACTCCAAAGGAAGTGTAAAGAAAGAAATAACAAAGCTTACAGCAAAGCTAAATGAAATTGAAAAGAAAAAGCACTAGGAAAAATAAACAAACCAAAAGTTAGTTTTTTGAGAAGATTAATAAAATTGATAAACTCCTAGCTAGACTAACAAAGAACAAAAGAGGGAAGATGCAAATATATAAAATAAGAAATGAGGAAGCAGATATCACCACTGACTCCACTGAAATAAAGAGTATCAAAAAAGGATACTTTCAAAAATTGTATGCAAACAAGATTAATAATTTAGAGGAAAAGGACAAATTCTTAGAAACACACAAGAAGCCTAAATTGCTGAAAGAAGAAATTGATGAACTCAACAGAACAATCACAAGTAACAAGATTGAATTAGTCATCAAAAACCTCCCAACTAAGGAGAGCCCAGTACCAGAGAGCTGTACAGGTGAATTCTACCAAACATTCCAGAAAGAACTAGCACCAATACTGCTTAACTCCTTCCAAAAAATAGAAGTGGAGAGAACATTGCTTAACTCATTACATGATGCCAACATCACCCTAATACCAAAGCCAAACAAAGAGGGCACAAGAAAGTAAAACTATAGATCAATCTCTCTAATGAAACTAGATGTTAAAATGCTCAACAAAATAATTGTCAAATATATTCAGTAACACATCAAATGAGTTATACACCATGACCAAGTGGGTTTCATATCTGGTATGCAATGCAAATATCCATCAACACATGAATGGAAAAGCAAATTGTGGTATATACAAACAATGAAATATTACTCAGCTGTAAGTAAGAATGCAGTATTAACGCACATCATAACTTAGACGAACATTGAAGACTTTATGTTGATTGAAGAAAGCCAGGCATGGAAAAACAAATATTACATGACCTCACTGATAAGAATTAAGCAAATTGAGCAGACTTAAAGAGCTAGAGTCTGGAAGATAGTTTTACAGGACACAGAAAGGGAAATGAGGATTGTGAGCCAATGCCCATATAGGCAAAATCTATGATAAGGTGGAAGGGTGTACTTGTGCAGTGGATGGGCGTGACAGTGGGCAGTAATGCTATAGGGATAGGCATTACTGGTATGTGAGAAGGGTAGAGAGGGGAAGATCAGTAAGACTGTCCATAGAACTGGGGAGAGGTTTGGGGGAGAAAACAGGTGAACTCTGGGGATTTGTGTGTATGTGATTGAAACTACAATGTTGGGAATGTTCTTTTTACTAATAGGACAGGGGAGGGTTATTGGGTTAAAGTGATGGATGTGGAGGGCATGCAGGACAGGGTGCAACTGGGACTGGTTTCTAGGGAGTGTGTGAATGTTCATCTTCTCATAATGTGTTCTATCAGTGGGTGGAGACCCACATAATGAGCAAGAAAATGTTGGAATCCTATCTTGGGGAGTCCTGCAATGTTCACAAATAGAGGGGTGGGAGTTTTTGAGAGAATAGGGAGTGCATAATAGAGGAGGACAGGGCAGTATGTCAAGCCCTCAGTGTTGTTGCAAGTAAATATGAACCTTGTTCTTCAGGGAGTGAGCCTTTGTGCTTTCCATGGGTCCCAAGGGGTGGGGAAGGGAGAGTAGAATAGTTAGACCATGAGGCATTTTTGGGGTGATGCAATTGTTCTATATGATCTTGCCTGATGGATACAGACCATGTTAAATTTCATCAAAATTTTAAAAAGTGTATAGTTTAAAATATATACCATAAACTAGACCATGTTTAGTAGCAATGTTTCAATATTTGTACCACAGTTGTAACAAATGTGCCATCCACATGTAAATTGTTATTAATATAGGAAAGGGGAAATGAGGTAAGTTGGTGGGTATATGGGAATCCCCTATATTCTGTACATGACTTTTGTAACCTAAAGCTTGTTTGAAGACAAAATGAAAAAAAATAAAGGAACTAGGGGAATAAACATAAAAATATGTCACTGTACACCCAAGTAAACAGATCTTACAGTGATGAAAGACAATGTCAAATTTTTTAAAAATTTTTTAAAATTTTATATTCTTTTATTATTTTTTTATTATAAATTTTCTTAAAATTTTTTGAATTTTATTGGCTATAAAATTATCATTTTTATTTCATATTCTTATTAATTGTATTTGGTTATTTTGCTTCCTTCATTCTTGAAGAAATTTTGTACACAGTATTGTTAAAACTGTGACAGGGGAAGATAATTGGTGTGGGGTGTTAGTGATGGGGATGCATGGGAGGAGGTTCACCTGAGCCATACCTATAAGGAATATGAATGTGTTAAAGTGCTCATGGGGCAATGCCTTGGTGGGTTGACATTCACACAATAACTTAAAGAATATCAAATTCCCATCCTGGGGAGCTCTGCCACATTCTCTAATGGGACGGCAAGAATCTCCTGAGTACAGGGCCAATGACTAATGAAGGAGGATGGACCATTGGCAAACCCTTGATATTGATGACTGTACTTATGAACATTGACTTTTGAAATTGAAACTTAGTCTAGGATTATAGGGTGCCTAAGCATTACCTACTGAGAGCTTCCATGTTGCTTAAATGTGGCCTCTCTTTAAGCCAAACTCAGCATATAAATGCATCACATTCCCCCCCAAAGTGGGACATGACTCCTGGGGATGTCCCTCCCTGGCACTGAGGGATTACTACCAAGTGCTAGCTGGCAATGCAACTAGAAAAAGACCCTGACCACAAAGGAGGAAACGGTAAAGACAAATGAGTTTATAGGGCTGAGACTTCAAAGTGAGTTGGGAGGTCATCCTAGAGGTTACGCTTACGCATGTCTCAGCAGGATCTCATTGACTGCCAAAGTAAATATTGCATCCAATAGTGGGGCTCCTGAGGGCTTTGGCGACATCCAGACTCTCTAGCTCAGGAGTTGGTGTTCTGCCAGAGGACCATACTTTGGAATTTATGCTCCCCAATGTGACAGAGTTGGGGTCAGTTGTGGTTTCCACACACATGACTCTTCTGCCTCTTCTATTTTAAACTAATATTAGACTTGATATCTGTATGTCAAAGAGACTTAAATCTTTGGGTTGTCCATGCATCAGTTGGGCCCTTAATCTCAACAGAGTTGCAACACCTACTTTCCAATTCTCTGGACTCACCCAGACAACTAACGAGGAGATGATGATGGATAATGAACACAGTGAGTCTGCAGCTGCAAGCAAGATAGTCCCATCCATCTACCCCATGGAACCTAAGCCATCTCTCAATTGGAGGTGGAGTGGGCATCACCATCCCAGAATTCTCAGGATTGTGGAATGAATGATGGAATAGAGTAGACTTATTGTTATTTTACTATATACCTTTGCTTCTAGCAATGGAAGAACTTTTGTCATTGATGTGGAAGCAATGGCCATTGGAGGTTCTGGGGGCAGGGAGAGGGAAAAATAATTGTACTATGGGGCCGCTTTTGGGACTTGGGAATCAGCCTGAATGACATTACAATGATAGATACAAGTCATTACATAACTTGCCATAACATACAAAAATTGCTAAGACAATTACAAAGACAGATACAGGCCATTGTGTATCTTTTCATAAGCTGCAAAATTGTGTAGAAGAGAGTTTAAACTAGAATGTAAACTATGATCCACACTTAGTGTTAATGCTCCAAAGTATGTTCCTCAATTGTAACAAATCTACCACACTAATGAAGGATGATTTTAATGTGGGAAATTGTGGGAGGTGTGGTAGCACATCATATGGGAACTCCCTATATTTTTATGTAATGTTTATGTAATATAAGTATCTTTAAATATATATATATTTATATAAACTAAGTAAAAATAACAAAGGACATCAAAAATAAAAGAAAAAAGACACAGCAGAATACTCGGGATGCAGGAAATGTATATTTGAAAGGGATTAGAGGAGGCATTCTGATACTCATAAACTTGAGAATTCCTAAGCCACAAGTATATGTTCAGGACAGGACACATGTTCAGAAAAGACAAAGGACCCCGTGTGTTCACCTCAAGCTGATATTCTTGGAAGGAGAGCTAAACACAAAAGGAAAGCACAAAAAAAAAACAAGAAAATTTGCAAATACTGTGGAAGGCATTTTTGCATTGATCAATTTATTTTTAATCGGTCATGGAATCAAGAAAATCACTGCCAAATCACCAGCTAGCTACAAACTTAAGGAACAGAAAGCTCAGGTACTAAATCTCAGAGTTAACATGTTAAATATTAAAATACACAGTATGTAAAAATGATTACAAGACAACCAAAAGAAACAAGAAATTATGTCCCCTTCAAAGGAAAAAGATGAATCTCACAAACCATTAAAAAGAATATCAGACATTAAACATACCAAAATTTTTTTTTAAAGCTTTCAAAACTCATAGAGGTAAAAGAAAATATGGGGGAACAACAACAACAACAACAACAAAAAAATATATATATATAAATGAACTAAAAATGAACAAAATGAGAATTCCAATAAGGGGATAAATATTATAAAAAGGAACCAAAGAAAAATACTGGAATTGAAGAACACAGTTATGAAATAAAAATTTCTCTATAACGGTAAGAATAAATATCAGTAAGATGAAAATTCTACCCAAACTGATTTAAGACTCAATGCAATCCAAATAAAAATCTTAACAGCCTTTTTTGCAGAAATGGAAAATCAAACTATCAAATTTATTTGGAAGAGTAAGTGTCCTCAAATACACAATAATATCTTAAAAAGAAGAACAAAATTGGAGGACTTACATTTGCTGATTTTAAAGCACATGACTTAGCTATAGTGGTAAAAACAGCATGATAAATGCATAAAGATAGATACAGAAAAGGAACCAAATTGAAAATTCAGAAATAGACCCCCACATATCAGTGAAGTTACTTTTGAGAAGGCTGTCAAGCCCTCCCAGCTGTTCCAGAAGAGCCTATTCAACAAATGGTACTGGGAATAATGGAAATCCATATCCAAAAGAAAGAAAGACCTCTATCTCACACTTTATACAAAAATTTACTCAAAATGGATGAAGGACCTAAATATAAAAGTGACAACCATAAAACTCCCAGAAGAAAATATAGGAAAACATCTTCAAAATCTTGTGTTAAGCAGTAGTTTCTTAAACCTTACATCCAAAGCATGAGGAACAAAAAAAAAAAAATAGAAAAATGGGACTCCCTCAAAATTAAATACTTCTGTTCTTCAAAAGACTTTGTCAAGAAAGTTAAAAGGCAGCCTATACAATTGGAGAAAATATTTGGAAACTAGATATCTGATAAGGGAATGATATTTATGTTATACAAAGAGATCATACAACTCAACAAAAAACAACTTAATTTAAAAATGAGCAAAAGGCATGAAAAGACATTTCTCCAAAGAAGAAATATAAATGGCAAAAAAAAAAAAAAGTTCAACATCTCTATTAGGGAAATGCAGATGAAAACTACAATGAGAAATCATTTCACATATTATAAAATTGGCATTTGTATTTCACATGATGATTCACTATGATATATATTTTTTAGTTTTACTTCTAGTGTATTCTTTAAGTAAACAACTGAGAGGAAAATTGAAAGAAAAATTATTTGGTGTTTCAATCAAGATATCTGAGATATTCAAGATATTATAATCTCAAAAGAGCCAACATAATTACAACAGAACTTCTGTGATACCTCTTGTCTCTTGGATGCAATTTAATTATATAGTGTGTTTTTAGGTTTTGTTCTACCAGTCTGAGAAAACTTGGGGATATAGATCCAAATTGTTTATTGAGCAGGGCCCTTTAACTTTTTAAATTTGACATAATAGCAATAGCAACAATAGGAAGAATAGCAGCAATATTAATAACTATATTGGTAACCACACTATAAACATTATATGAAAAAAATAATTTACACATTTACATAAGTAGAAATAAAACTAAGATATATCAAGTGAATCTTGTTGTAATTAAAATAAAAGTTATGAATTATGAATAGTGCAAGAAAAAGTGAACACTTCAAAAACATGCCATATTCAAATATTGGACAAAATCTATTATAAAAGATAGCTACACCTCAAAAATAATATTATATTAAATAGAATCACATTCAGTAGTGATGTTGTATTTTTGAAGAACTGAATAATCCATTCCAAAATTAAAATGGATGCATAATGGTCAAGGCAGACAACTCTTTTGAAAGGATGTCATTAAAATAACAAATATTAATGTTAATAACTACTTAATACAGCACAGTACTGATGCAGTACCAATTATATCAAAGGAACAGAGCAGTACTAATAAATATGTGCATATAGTAAGATAATTTAATAACTTGATAAAAAGTTTGTCCAAACAAAAAAGAAGTAGATTGCTTCATAGATGATGACAGGAACACTGTATCACCAGAGGAAGAAATTTCACCAATACTTCCTTTCTTCCTTTATATTTGTGGAACACAGGGACTTTAAAAGCATGCTTTTAAAAGATAATACTACAGAATTAACAGAAGAAAAAAAAACCCTTCCAAACTTGCATAGGTATGAACTTCCTTAACAATATGTAAACCCACAAAATACTGGCAAAAACAATTTCTTGGTAAATGAATGTTATCTCAATCAAGGAGCAGACATAGACAAAGTTAAGTGATTAGAAAAATGAGAGACGGTTTCTGTTGTACCAATTTAAAAGGAATAAATATCAGCTAATATATTAAAAAAACATTTTCAAATAAAAGGATTTTGGACTGATACTCCAATTCATAGACAAAGTAATACATTGAAAAGATAACTTGTTTATGATTATAATTAGAATCTCTAATTAATTAATAATATAAAACATGAAAACTCAGACTAAATCAAAACATACCGTAAAAATATAAGAAAGGCAATAATGGAAAGCTTCACCATGCTCTATGCAGCATAAGGTGCAAGCTCAATGCTGATCCAGTGCTGGCTAGATTATAAATAGAAAAAGATAATGTTGATATCAAAATCATTTAGTAAGCTAAGGGTTGGTAGTCATGGGCTAGGAAATGAATAAATGTAGTAGGTACTATGAGGTACACTTTAGTAGTTATAACAGTAAGAAACCATTATTTATACTTTAGTCATTCTTACTGGCCTATTTGTTAAGCAACCAAATAAATATTACAAAGATTTATTTAACAATATTATTTATTAGAATTAATAAAATATCAAATAGATGCTGATACTTGCATTCAAAATTATTTTATTCTTAATTAACAATTTTACATGAAGGGCAACTGCTTGTGTGTTTTGTCCAATTGTTGATCAAACCACGACTGTTATAATTTTGTTCAATTAAAATTTAATTATTAGCATAGTTCAAGGTTATTTCCATATCTACATAATACATCAGGAAGATAGGAAAATCTTTTTGTTGTTCATATACTCTCTCACACACATGCACCTAGACACATACACACAAAACCAGAATGATAGCAAATAACTGTACACAGAATTAAGCATTGTATAAATAATAATTCAGAAGCAAATTTTCAGGTTATTGCAAACAAATTCTGTGTTCTATCACAAAAGAATCATGAAACTTGCATTACTTCTGGGTTTTCATCACATATTTGCCATTATCACCAGCCTGCAATATATCAGACCTCTGTATTCCCTTTCATACACCCCTTGTGTCTTCTTCAGTGATCTCATGTGCAGAAATGTCCATACCTGAACTCAGCATTACCGTGCTGAATATTAATAAAATTTTTATTTTACTTAAATTTCAAGGTAATACTTTATATACATTATTATTCCTTCATTGATTAAAAATATACTGTTTCCCATTTTAAAAGAATCCGTTTAAGGAAACTGGAAATATCTGCTCAACTTTCTGCCTAGAGCCCTTTTAATCTCCCTGTTCCTCAGATTAAAGATGATTAGGTTTATGAAGGGGGGCACCATGGTATAAAACATAGTCATAAGGAGAGTATAGATTGTTGATTCATTTGAGATGGGGCTCAAGCAAGCAAACAATCTAGAAAGGATAACAAAATAAAAGTAGCTAACATTCTAGAAAAGATAATAAAATAATAAAATAAAAGAACAGGTTGATAAGGCTTTGTTATGGCCTTCCACAGAATGCATCTGGAGCACAGTTGAAATATATTAACATATGAAGTAAATAAGATAACAAAACTGAGTAAGTGAAAGCAAGAACTTATGGCAAGGGCCACAGTCTCAGAAAACTGTGTGGCTGGAGATGAGATGTTCATAACATGAGGGATGTCACAGAAATATTGATGGATCACATTGGACTCTGAGAAGGGAAGTCTGAATATGGTGCCTGTGTGAATTTCAGAATAGACCGACCTAATGGCCCATGAGACACCTCTTTTCTGTGTGTACAAATGTGGGGTCATAGTGACCCCATAGTACAGAGAGTGGCAAATGGCAACATAATTGTCATAAGACATCACCAGTGGGAAAAAGTACTTTGTGGATACAAATACAAAATATAGCAAAGTCTAAGCAGCACATTCCTTGAGAGAAATCTAATTGCTGCCTGTCAGAGAATTCACAAAAGATTTGGGAACAGTAACTGAGATATAACCCAAATTAATCAAGGATAAATTTCCAATAAAGAAATACATGGGGAAGTGAAGATGTGGGTCCATCACAATAATAGTAATAGTCATAAGATTCCCAGTCATGGCTTCAAGAAAAATCACTAAGAATAGTAGACCTTTAAGACTTGAAGATCCCAGGAGCTTGATATATACATAAGGAGGAATTCTGTGATAATGGTGAAATTTTCCATGCCTTTCAATATGCTGTAGTGTCCCTGTAGTCAAAAGAATAAAGAGATAAGATGATATAAATTAAAATGGAGAGAATCAGACCTTCTTCATACACAATGAATGCTCTGATATTAATTGGTCTAATATATATATAAAGATTTAAATGTCATTCTTAAATGTAAGTAATATGATGAAAAATTAGTCTATACAAAATCATACAAATGCAAACAATATAAAAAACTGTTGCTATATCTTGGCCAAATTAGGATTCTTTTCATTTGTTATAAAATTCAAAATGCAATCCTATGAAGGAAAATGCATAAAGTTTAAGAACAAACCTGTGACCTGAGATATGAGATTTTTCTTTATAAACATTAATAAGTCACATAAATGCTCAGCGATTAAAGCCCATCACCATGACTCCTCAGGTATCTTCACAGAGCATACCCTAGGGAAACCTTTCTCAGAAAGGTGTATTTTTACTATAAACCATAGGAAGAAATGTACGTTGAGGTACTCTATTAGGCTTGGAAATCTTTTTCTGGAGTTAACTGGCATATTTCATCCGTTGACAATTTTCAACAGTTCCTGTAGTGGCAGACTTTAGAAAAGTTGACAGTCCTTCAATGCCTTGTTTTGAACAATCTGTTGAGATTAGTTAAATTAACAGCTATTTTATTGAAAGATACAATAGATTTTCTTTCTGTAAACATTGAGAAAACACAAACTCACAAAAATGGTTTCAGCATTAATGTTCTCTCAATAACATGATAGAGTCCTTGTACCATGGTAATAGGATCAACAGCCTTTAGAGAATAAGATAAAAATGTTGTATAGGTACATAAATTATGATATAAATTAATATATGAATATATGTATAATATGTGTGAATAAGGTGAAATAAAACAGAATTAACATGCTCACCCTATATAAGTTGAAATAAATTAGTGTCTGAGAGGCACAAAGTCACCAAAGTTAATAGTAAAGCTTATGCAATTAACTTGAAAAATGACAACATAAAATGTAAAGGAAAATGATTATAATGGCACATATAAGTTTTGAATCTAAATCTTAGAATAGTCCCTGGAGCTTTTTTGCTCCTGAAAGAGTATTGAGGAATGAATATAAACTTTTGAAATTATAAGATATCTTGAGAATATTCATCAATGAATTATTTGAAAGTCTCAGGGATAAATTTAGGAAAAAATCGACAAAGTGCTACATTCCATTGATAGTATCCTAAAGGAACATGAACACAATAAGGTAAAATGCCATGAAAAGGCAAATATTCTACTTCAAAAACAGAAGTAGGGGTCAAAAACAGTGTTGGGGTCATTAAGGAACAGAGTAAGAAAAAATATGTCTTGAAGAAGAAAGCATGACACCTTGAAAAATAGACTAAGAAAGGTTTTATTGATAAACTATTTAATAACAACTTTATATAAATATAAAAGGATCTTCACAACTCCCATGCTCTCAGAATTTCCTTGCTGTATTTTTGTAGTCTAGTAGAAATGGAACTGCAGGTGGGACTCCTTCAGACACTGCTATGTCCACAGAGACTTCATAGTCTTCGCTGGAGTCACCTTGCCCCACAAAGCCTCTGCTTATGCATGGCCTGATCACCTGAACATTGTTGCCTTCAGTGAACAAAATGATAGTTGGTCTGTACTCACTTTATAGGGACTTATTAATTTCTGGAATTGAAACTCATAGCAACCACTCTTTAATAACATTTTATGTATGATTTTGTTTTTCTTCCCTAGCTTCCATATTGCTAATTTTTCATAATGAATGTTTGCTTACATAAATTGCTATTTTCAAAGTCATAACATAATACACAATTTTATTCTTATAATAAAAAGTAATTTTATAATTTAAGCAATAGGTGTGATGTCAATATATAGAGTCCATCAAAAGATCTTCATACAAATTTTATATAGAATAACCCCAAATATTTGAAAAAGAAGATTCAGATATTACCACTTAATTCAAAAGGCAGGAATAATCATAAAACTACTAATGTTAAGCCAAAGAAGCTAGAAATCTAGTGATCATACGTTTGATACCTGTGAACAATTTCAAAGATGTTACAGTGAGTGGGAAGCAACAATTGGAACCTTAATACTTCCAAGTACAATTCCAACAGGGAGCCCAGAAAACAATTTCCTAAACAATGCAGCCCTTGCTGCATTAGGATTTATCCTTATGTAGTTAGCCATTTTGCAAGCTGGACATTTCGTCTATTTTTGGAATTCCTTATTCATTCTAATATTTACAATTATTTTTATAGCATCTAAGCTAATTCACAAGGAGGGGCTATGTATCATAGCAGTAAATAAGTTCGCAAGTTATAAGGTGATCCAAATTTGTGAGAACCAAAAAATCTAAAATGCTCTCTTCTTCTCAAAAGGTTGGTACCTTAGAACAATTCCATTTTGTATAATTTCTCAATACACCTGATATAATAAGATAAAATATACTTCTATTTTTCAAGGAATGAGGTGATTTATATCTTATAATATATAAGTTAATATAAGAAAGGAACCTCATAGAAATCATGGATGGAACCTAATATGACCATCCTCAAGTGTCCTCCATGAAGAACTTAATCCTTAGAAAATCAAATTTTGTTCTTGGGGAGCAATCCATGATGGTAGAGTAGTGAAAAACAAGTTTCAACCCTCCTCAGAAAACTTCAGGAAAGAAGGCAGGTTTACCTGTCAGAAAGGAAGCCACAAAACTTTGGGGTAATCATAGAGAACAACTAGAGAGGGGGAACTAGTTGGCCAGAGCAGAG
>JAQZBX010057409.1:5976-18071 GCA_029593785.1 Cabassous unicinctus
AACAGGAAAAAAAGCGGGCAAAGAGGACAAGCGGAAGGAAAATGAGGAGGAGAGCGATTCCTGGAAAGACCTACAAGCCCCGCGGTAAGACAAAATGAGAAGCCAGGTCGATCTCGGCCCTTTGGTTAACCACAGCCCTGGTTTCCACTTAGAAATTTAATTAAAAACCAAACACCTGAATTTCCCGACGGGCTTGCCAGTGGCCACGAATTCCCTTAAGAGTCAGAAAACTGTTCCTCAGTGTAACAAGTTTGGCGTGATCCACAGGGAGCGGGGTGACAATGGGGGGCCCTGGGGAGGGGGTCTCAGGCAGGCGCACCCTCCCTACCCAGAGAGAAGAAAGCCTCCAGGTGCTGGCCAACCCTGTCTTGTCAACACAGTCCCAGCAGCAAGAGCTTTGTGCCTTGCTACCTTAGTTCTAAACATAAAAAGAAATACAGGAAGAAAAAAATAAAACTGAGAATTAACCACAGGTAGGGGGTCTCGAGAATTCTGCACGAGGTCCCCTCCCTCTCCGCCATGAGCCAGGGAAGGTACTGTCTGTAGAAGGCAGAGCAGTGCAGGGGCTGGGGGCAAACCCAATCTGTCCCCCGGGGCCCATGAAGCCGCTGACGGCAAACACCTAATCCCACCTTGAGGGGTGGGCACGTGCACGGGAGAGCAGGCCTAGGCTGCTGGGGCTCACACAGCCTCCGGAAGAAAACCTACCCGAGCAGCCAGGGATATGTGACATCTCACCCTTGTGCTCAAAAAGAAACTTCTTAAACCACTGGACTGTGCGGAAATGGGTTCTACATTTTAAAAATTAACTAATAAATCAAAAACTATCCCCTTTTTCAGAAACTTCATATATGAAAATCTGCCTATGCAGGACAAGTGAGCTGAGAGGATTCACTCCAGCGTTTTCTCAAATAGCGAGTCTGATCTGCATCCTCCCAGCCCTCCCTCTCCTCACCAACACTTCCAAAGTGTCCATTTTTCACAGTGTATGCTAGACTAGGAATCAGGGTCCAGGGGCCAGTGGACGCACCTGTGCCTCAATGCCCTCCTGTATAAAATGGGAATGACACCTGCCTATTTCACCCAATTGAGGATAGTATCAGATGAGATACAGGCACAAAAGAACTTGAAAAATCTCAGTGCAAACAGTAAGGACCCGATGGACAGTTTGATTCCCCGATCCTTTTAAATTTAAAAAGAATAGATGCAGCAGAGGAAGAGTTATGTACCACCCACATAAACCCTTCAGCTCCTGGCTTCCCTGGGCACTCAGCTCTCGTGGAAGTTTGCTTCCTCCAAAATAGAAGGAGATCCCACAGGCTCCCGGAGCCCACTCCAGAAAGAAAATTAACAATGCCGGCCCATCTGCCTTCAAAATTAGAGGCAAGTGAAGATGGCACAACTGTGAAAATAAGAATTGTCGTCTAAAGCACCTGAGGGTTTCACTCACTACTGTGCTGAAGAATTTGTCGCCAGGGGCCAGTGTCTTGGTCGCCTAGTTTCCCATCCCTGAAGCACAGCAGAACTCTTTTCCTACCATGGACCACACGAGCCCAGGTGCCCAGAACTGAAGGAGACCTGCCAAGGTCTAAGGAAGTAGGCAGCGGGCACTTGATGTATTGCAGAAAGAACAAGGAGTGGGGAAATCTGCTGGGAAATGACTGGAAACCACGTCCATACTTAGGGAAGGGAATACCCCACGGGAGCTCAAAGGGCAGGCCCTGAAATCCAGTGAATTAGCTGATGGAATTGCTGGGCAGGCAGAGGGGGTCTTTCTCTGCCCAATTCTAACCTGGGTTCTCGGTCTAGCCCACGTCAAAACAAAGGAAAAGGTTGCTAAAGTGAAATGAGGCCAAGGGCACTTTTTAGGCAAAGCAAAGGGGTCTGAGAACTTTTAGGATCAGACTCTCATCAGCAGCATCTTCCCAGCTGGATGGGGCCTCTCCGACCTGAGGGGAGAGGCTGTGGGTCTCATTTCTTCCCAGAGCCCCCAAACTACAGTCCCTCTGCTATTTGCTTAAAGGCAGCCACTTCTGTTTAACCACATACAAAGGCACCTGGTTTCAGGATTTCTATGTAAAAACCTGTACCAACAAACCAAATATGGGAGGAGGTGATGATTCACGTTACAAAAAGAATTCTTTAACAGAAACTTGCCACTTCAGCATTCCTCTGGCTTGCACGCTCCCCCCAGGCCTTTCGCATGTCTTGCCATCAACCAAGATCGGTTTTTCACGGACATTTTTCCAGTCACAAACCTAGGCTGCAGAGCAAGGAAGCCAAAGCCGGGTTTTGAATCAAGTGCCGTGGGCCAATGGTATGGCTGCAAGGGAAGACGTCCATCCAGATGCATCCTCGTCCTCCGAAGCGAGCTAGGGTGCATCCATCATGTGGACGAGGCTGCTAACTGGGCAAGCAGAAATCATCCCAGCCAGCTCTGCTGGTGACAGTGGGCACTGCCGAAGATGACGGTGGCCAGAAAGAGAAAGAAGAGTGGTCTAGTGGGCACCCAAACAAATGCACCCAGCAAAGAGCATCCTCCAAGCTCCTGTGGGCCTCGCAGACCCAAGAGGAGAGCCTGAAGGTCTAATCTATTCTGAAGTTTCCAGAACTGCAGTCCCTTTATCGTTGGCCCAAATGTGGCCACTTCTGTATTTTAAACAAGTACAAAAGCACCTGGTTTCAAGACTTCTATGTAAAAACCTGTACCAACAAACCAAATAAGTGCATGTGGGAGCCCAGACCAGGTGGAGGTAAGCCAGGAAGTCTTCTTGGAGGGGGAGAGAGCTGCTTTATGCCTGTGTAATCTTCAGAAGGAAAAAACTCCGTGTTTCTGGATTTGAATGAGCTGGGGAGCTGATCTGGAAGGTCCAGGAGGAGTCGCTGAGGAGAGGGGCAAGGCGAGTGTAGACAGCACTGTTCCAGGCCCTTTGTCACCACATCCCCAGCGCTCTCCCACGAGACTGCCTGTCACAATCCTCACTGGAGCTGGCTGGTTACAGACGACGTCTGTGCCAGTGCAGGGGGGTAGGGGTGGGGGGGGTGGATCTCTCCCTCTGCAAGCTATAGCAGGAAGGCTGGGAGGGGCTGCGGGGGGCAGGGGATATTTACAAGTTAACAAGATGTTCCAAAGAGGAAAGGAAAACTCAAGTCTTGGAGACCATCCCCCTAACAGGAACTAGAAACTCCATCTGGACAACAGAAGTCTGTTTTGTTGAAATTGAAGTTACCTCAAAACTTTGTCACCTGACACTCTATGCAGGCAACTGCTCCAAAATGGAGAAGACAGGGTGACGCTCAAACACACAGCCCTGATTCGCCTACACCTCTGGCTGGAGGTTTGGGCTCCTGTGGCCTTTGTTGTAGGGGCAGAAAAGGGGCCCCTTTCACCGGTTGCCTCAACTTCACACAAACACCCTCTTATGCAAAGACCCTGAGCCAGCCTCCACCCACCTCAGTGGCTTCCAGAAACCCTTCCGGCTGGCGCTCCTCACCCCAAATTCTCCACTCCTCTCAGGGAAACGCGTCCCCTAAAGACATGGGAATCACTCCCTAGTCCAGGCCTGCCTGGCAATACCCTAAATTCCTTGTGAGGTAAGAGCCCAGATAACCAGGAAACGCTGTATCTGCTGGGCACTGCTTCTCTGCACCGCGGACACGCCTGCCGCTGATGCCCGCCTGACTCACCTGCGCAGGTGCTGAGCGTGGACGTGTGACGGTGGACTCGGCAGCCTGGCGGCTCACTCTCACGCACACCGGATGTCATCCATCTACCCCTCGGAAGACAAGCCGGGACAGATCGGGAAAGAACCCTATTTTCCCTAAAGGACAAATTCCCAGTGAGGAGTGGGGGAGAGAGAAGCAGGGGGCACACAGGGGCTTCTCTCACTTCTGGTTAGAGCCCCTCTGCCCTTGAGGCCCTGGAGCCCCGGGAGCCCCTGACCTGATTGGGCTGGGATGGCTATAAATAGGGAGCAGACAGGAGGAAAGAGAGAATGAAGAAGGGTACTGCAAGTTCTCAATTCCAAACCTTCTCCAGAATAAAGACTGCCTGCTCTAGCCCTCCCAATGCTTGCTTTTTATGACAGCACTTTACGTAATGTGGGATCCCAGATCAGATCCTGGACCAGAACAAGGACATTACAGTGGAACAGTTGGAGACACTGGAATAAAATCAGTAGCTCAGTAAGTGCTATTGTATCTATGTAAATTTCCTGGATTTGGTCATTGCACCACAGTGCAATATATATAACATAATATATAACATAAAATACATAGCATATAAAAATAAAATATTTACTATATATAGTATATTTGGGGAAGTTTCTATATATAAGAAGGCTATAGAGGAAATGTATGTACTATTTTTGCAACTTTCCTGAAAGTCTAGAATTATCTCAAAATCAGAATGTAATTTATAAAAAGGACACCATTTTCAATCCAGATGCCTAAAACGTTTCAATCTATGGTACCGCCAAACAATGTACATCACAGTCCTGATGGTAAATGTTCAGTTACTCACATCAACACTGATCAGCTCTTTGTTGCAGAAGAAAACAGTGAGCATGCACTCAGTAAGCACTTATTGAGCACCTGCTGTATGCCAGCTCCCTGCTGTGGCACTATCTGGTGGTAACAGTAGAGCCCCCTTTCTGCAAGTCCACCCTGGAAACGTCTAGCAGTAGCAGCAATCCTTCCCCTTTAGACTTGACTTTGATTTAAAGCAAAGACACCAGTTTCTGGGAATCTTCCAAAGGAAATGATCCAAAATGTGGACAAATCCCTACAGACAGAAGAGTTAACCAATACATTACTTCTAAGGGTAAGAATTTGGAAATACCTAAATGTCCAACAATAGGGAAATTGTTAAGCAAATTATGATTCAACGCCTGCTGTAGAATACAGAGCTATGCAGTCATTATTTGGGGAAACATGCAAATAAAATTGAGCAAAAAAAAAAATTTAAAAGGCAGGAAACAAACTTGAATATATTACAGGATTTCACCAGTGAGGAAACAGTCAAATTTCCAGCATTGCTGTGGGAATTGGGTGACTTTTCCTACTTTTTGCACTTTTTTGTAGTTTTCTACAAGATAAAGAGCAAGTATTACTTTTAAAATCAGATGGGGTGGTAAGGTCATCAATCAGCAGAGTTTCAACCCTTGTTCTCCTGACATCAGGCTGTGCACAGAACTGGCTGGGGGCAGGGAGGGGTCTGGAAACTGCACCCATGTGCGCAGTTCCAGAGATCCTCGTGGGTCCAGAGGCAGCTGAGGCCACGGGTGCCTGGTGGGGAGGGCAGTACCAACCAATGGAGGACACTGGTATATCTATCTGTACATCAAGGGCAGAGTCGCTCAGGCATTCATTCAACAAACATCTATTCTGAGCCTACTCAGTGCCAAGCACAGCGTTGCCCCAAACAGCACAGACAAAGCAAGAGAAGAAGAACCTATGGATACATGGAGCGGTTTGCTCTCAGCCCGACTCAAGACTTGGAAGTTCTGGAAGGCGCTGAAACGCAATTCCTTCCCCACTTTGGCCAGGAAACCTCTTCCATTAACAACTGCTCCGGGTGGGACGCGGGATGGGGCGGGGGGTGGTTGGGAGGATCGGGGCCGAATTCCCGCCACCTCCCATACCCTTGCCAAACGCATCCCCGCGTCCGCCCGACGAGTGACCCAATCCTTGCAGGAATACCTTTCACCAAAGGACCGGCGACCCGCGACATCCAGAAACGCCCCGCCCCCCAGCCCCAAGGGTGAGAGGGGCTCGTCCGCGTCGCCTTCTCCAATTGCCGCGCCCCAGCCGCATCCTGGGCTGCCAGTGGATACAGCCTGGAGCTCACGGAGGTGGCACAGCTCCCGAAGTAACGGGCCCCGGAGGCTGCAGCGCGAAAGGCAAGTGCAGGGGGCCGCGCGCGTGCCATGAGGACACCGAGGCCTTCTCTGCGGCGGGGGCTCCGTCCCGCGGAGCAGCCAGCGTCTTGGGGGCAGTGGGCAGTGAAGGGCGATGAATGAGAACGCCAGGATGGGGGTGGTCGCCTGGAGGTAGAAGGGTGGCTAAGATGACCTCCAAGAAGAAGTCAACCACAAGAGCAAAAATGCCACCCGGCATGCGGAGAGCTGCGGAAAGCAACACAGGGAAGAAAACAACAGCAACAACCAAGGCGTCAAGTGAAAGCAAAGCCTCTCCCCCGCACCGCAGAGAAGCTTACCCTCAGGTGGCCGGCTGCCAGGGCGAATCAGTCAGTCCACGGGTGACCACGAGGTCGTGAGTCCTCTAAGCCCGGCTGATACGCACCAAGTAATCCACGTTAGGATCGTTGGGGAACTCCCGGCCCATCCCATTGCCCACTGCATCCAAGGCCAGAGCTCCAGGTGGGTGCCTGGGCGCTCCGGACCCACCGGAGATCGCGGGGCTTTCGCCAGGTGGGGGTTCCCAAGCAGCCGCATTCATGTCCCCGGAGGTGGGTCGCCGGAGCCTGGATGAGTCGGTGGAGCGCACCCCGTGTGCCTGCGCTCGGAGCGCACCCAGCCTAGCCGCGGCTCCTCGCCTTCGCTGCACACCGCCAGTGTGAACCCGGGAAAAACCCTCTGCTAAATCCAGGAAAGCTCTGAAGGCAAAGTCGCTCTCGGCCACCGGTTTGCAGGTCCTCGAGAGCCGGGTGGCGCAGGAGAGGCCCCGCGGAGAAGCGCAGAGCGGCGGGAGCCCCCTGCGGAGGCCGCGTCCTCCCGGCGCCAGCGGCAACAGCGCGCGCCCACAGCCTCCGCGCTCTGCTCGCCGCCGGGCCATTCTGCGCCTATGTACCGGCCGCCCGACCCCGGGCAGCTAGGCGGAGAGCAACGCGGGGTGGGCGGGGCGGGGAGGCGGTGGCAAGGGGCGAAGTCGAACCGCTCGCTGGGAATTGTAGTTCCGTTTCCGCAGTTCCGGCCAAACACGCAAAGCGGTAGGAATGGTTGCGATCTGCTGTCTGCTGGGCTGACACACAGCGCCGCGGCCCTTCTGCCACTCGCCCACAAAATCTGTCTTCCCCTTGTCCCCTTCCTCCGTAAATAACGCGGGGATCCATTTCCATGGTCAATCTGTTAGGTCTCCCCTAGCCTTTGTGCAGGAGGTGGGTCACAACAGTCTGCTAAAAGCCGTCCAAGATGACAAGCCTCGGTAGCTCAGGCGTGCCCAGCTAGGTTCCAATCCCCGCCCGACCACTAACTGGTTTTGCGGACCTCCCAGAGGAGTTGCCATGTGTTGGGGATTGAATCGTGTCCCCCACGAAGGGCATGCTCAGGTCCCACCCCCTGGTCCTGTGGGTGGGAACCTATTTGTAAACAGGAACTTTGAAGATGTGATGAGTTAAGGTGTGCCCAAACTGAATGAAGGAGGGGTCTTCATCCAACACCGCTGAAGTCCTGACAAGCAAAGGAAATCGGGCATGGAAGAGAAGCTGTGGGGAGCAGCCAGAAGCTGGAAGTCGACAGAACCAGAAGAGAAAGGACGAGGTGCCTCCGTGCACTCTCCCATGTGATGTTAAAGCCAAGGGCCAGGGACTGCCAGCAGCTAGCCCCAAAAGACCAGAGTCTTCAGGGATAAAGCATCACCTTGCTGGTGCCTAGAATTTGGACTCTTCCAGCCTCAGAACTGTAAGACAAGAAATTCCCATTCTTTAAGCTAACCCATTGCATGATATTTGCTTTAGCAGCCAGGAAACTAAGACACCATTTATGCCTTGGTTTCCTCTTGACATGGAGCGAGGATATTAGTATCTGCTTCCAAAGGGTTGAAAAGGGAGGTGAGCATCCTGCCTGGGCCACAAATATCATCAGCACCCCCCACACACACCCCAGGTGGCCTAATCTCCCCATCTGTAATATGAACAATGACATTTCCTTGCACTTGTTAGTGTAAAGCAAACTTGGCTTCAAGTGCCGCCACCGCCATCACCACCATCCCAATTGCTACATCGGGGAAATCAACACATCTCCATGCAGAAAAAGTCAAGGTAATTTATTTAGATGCTTTGCCCTCAAGGAGAGGGAGCATAACGTCCCATTTCTTAAGCTTGGGCTGTACACAGTGACTTCCTCCCAAAGAGTAAAGTTTGGAAAGGGACGTGGAGGGAAGAACACTTTCCAGTGGAGAAACCTGATAAACATGGCAGCAGTCAGATGATCAGGCTTAACATCAGCCGTGATAAGTCATGCTGATAGTGTGTCCCCTTGGTACGATATGATGAGAATGACACTTTACAAACTCCGTAGTCTTCCTCCCTAAAACCCATAACCGCAGTCCAATCATGACAAAATCATCAGACAAATCCTAACGAAGCACATTCTACAAAATATCTGTGTCCTCAAAAACTGTCAGGGTTATCAAAAACAAGGAAAGCCTGAGAAACTGCCACAACACAGAGGAGCCTAAGGAGACACGACAGCAAAACGTGATATGGGGTCCTGGGTGGGATCCTGAGACAGAAAAAGGACATCAGATAAAAGTAAGGGAATTTGAATAAAATATGGATGTTAGTTCATAATAATGTATCTATATTGGTTCATTGTGATAAATATACCAAACTAATATAAGATGTTAACAAGAGGGGAAATCGGATGTGGGTATATGGGAACTCTCCATAGTACCGTGGAAACTTTTGTATAAATCTAAATCTATTATAAAGTAAAAGTTTATTTTAGAAGTTGATATATATATATGTATGTATGTGTGTGTGTCTATGCACACATAGACACACAGACAATCCTTATAAGCCTCCACATATAGGTAGTAAAACAATTGAAATAGCAACTCTCTCATCTCTCAGGTGTCCGCGTTTTGGAGATCAGTTCACTATTCTCTTCCATTGGTCATTCCTTCTAACCCTATGCCATTATCACACTGTCTTAATTCTAATAAATTTATTATGCTTCGATACTCAGTGAAACCCTCCGCCCACTTTGTCCTTCAAGAGTTTCTTGGCTATTCCTGGACCTCTGCATTACCACATTAAGTTTAGAATTAACATGTCAAATTTCAAGTGAAACGAAATGGAAATGGTAGGAGACAGGAAAAGAAAAACTTCCAGAAGCTCCTCATAAACCCCAAAATTACATGTAACCCCAATGACCTGCATCAGTCTTCCACAGTCTGACCTTAACCGACCCTTCCACTCTTATCCCCATGTGCCCCAGCAAGCCCCGCCCCCACCCCATGCTCCAGGCAAAATGGAATCTTTGCTCCTTCCAGGCAGAACTCAGACTCCTGTAGTCCTTGGTATGGCTCCCGATGCCTCCCCTGGCTGGAATGCACTTCGTGGCTGCTTGTGGAGTTTTACACTTATTTTCCACCCAACCTCCAAGGCCAACTCACATAACACCTCTCCCATGGAGCTCTCTCAGATGCCCACAACTCCTTTAAACTTCCAAGCACTTTACGTCTCTTGCTAGACTACGTTTCTTGAGGGCATGCATTCTATTCTCCAATACCACTGAGGGTATTGCCAGTGGCAAGGGCTGAGTTTTTGGAAATTAGCTGGGGTGCTTGGAACGGAGCTCTCTAAGCCAGCCTGCATCCCCTTGTCTTCACACGTGGACCTAGTGCATCGCACCATCAGGGTTGCTGATGCCTTCTGAGAGCTTGCTATGTGCCAGGCACTGTCCTGAACATTTACCATGTATTGGGTCATGCACTCCCTGAAGATGCCACGGGTCAGAAGCGGCAACCTCCCACACACCTTCAGCAAAGTCTTTAAGTGTCAGTTGTTTCATCCGTTAAAGGGCAGAAATATCTATATAAGAGTAGGTATACTGAGGCCACTAAGCATGGGGTTAAACACATTTGATCTGAGCCAGGCTAGCTTCTAGGCTCACATCCCAGCTGTGACTTTCTAGTTGTGTGGCTCAAGCAAGGTACTGGCCAGTCTGTGCCTCAGTCTCCTCTTCTGTAGAATGGGGGAAATTCATATGGCTGCTTTCCAGCACAAATGACTTCCCATCTGGAAAGCCCTTAGAATAATAGTACTTGGCACAGAGCAAGCACTCAGTAAATATTGGCTGTGTCGCTGATTACAGGCCATCAGGAGACTTACACGATACTGGACGTGAAAGGAGTATGTAAAGTGCTCTACAAGGAAGAGGAAGATGAGGATGATATTGTGATTATTATTTTGTCATCAGAATTGTTCCCACAACATACAAAGCCCTAAAAAGAAACACAAGTAAGTCAGAGTTCCAGCCCTGGAGTTTGCAATGGACTGCTGTGCTTTCTCCTATGGTAGCCACTGGCCTGCAAGGCGCTATGTAAAAGTAAATGATTTAAAATCAGACAAACTTAGGAACTCAGTTTCTCACTTGCACTCAGTAGCCACAGGTGCTACCATGGTGGGACAGCACCGGTACAGAAGGTTCCTGTCGCCATAGAAAGTTCTGGGGGACAGCGCTGCAGCACCACCACCACCTGGGCGCTAGTCATAAATGCAGCAGGCTTTGAGCAACAGAAACTGCATCTTCCTCTGCACAATTTTTTAATTTTTAATTTTGCAAGTGGACATAGGTATATACCAGAATCCTCGCTTTTTATGAAAATGTCGTGTCAAAAGCCCCATGAACAGGGCATCTGTTTCTACATAAATAGCCCAGTAACCTCAGTCTTGTTCTGCAACATTCTTTTTTCTACTACAGTCTGCTTTGGAGGGCTTTCATAAATCTAGCAGTTCAAGGGAGGCCAGTTTTACTTCTGATCTAACATTCGGGAGCAGTTTCACATGGAGGAAATTGAACCAAGTCCGAGACTGATTCTGATGCCCCACATGGTGCAAAGCTCTCAGATCACAGGATGTGCATACTGGTTGGTTAAAATATGCAGATGGACTTGGTGCTGGTGTCCACACATATCAAGCGGAGGATGGCAAAATGAAAGAGCCAAAGGCACTGTGGCATATTTCAGAGGCAGGGGTGGGGGTACCTACGGGCTTTCATTATAAAGCCCAGGTTGCTGGGTTTTCCATGCTTGGGGCAGAGATTAGAATAGCTGAGACAGGAAAACCCAGACAGATTTTTAACAAAAAATGTTGTCATTTAGTTGAAGCAGCTGCTCCAGAACTAAAAAGGAGTTTCAGAAGAGCTCAGTAGGTCCATTAGATAGTCGTGTGAGGGGGTCATCAGAGCTGGGCCTCTCTTCTCGTGTTACAAGATAATCCAGCTTTTCTAAATCACCTTCCTCTCCTCTCTGCTTCCAAACGTGCTCAATTCTCAATATAAATGATGAAACACTTCACTGAGTCCTGTTTCAGTTTGCTAAGGGTTGCCAATGCAATATACCAGAAATGGGTTGGCTTTTACAATGAGGATTTATTAACATATAAGCTTACAGTTCCAAGGCTGAGAAAATGTCCAAATCAAGGCATCAGTGACGCTCTCTCCCCAAAAGCTGGCTGCCAGTGTTCCTGGGATATGTGGCAGGGCGCAGTGGCAGCTCCGCCCGTCCCTGCCTTCTCCTCCAGGCTGCATCGCCTTCAGCTTCCGGCTCCTCTGTCTGTGGCTTCCTCTCTCAGCTTCTGGGACTTCTTTCCACACCTCTGTGCTCTGCTGATTCCAGCCTCCAGCCTCCCTGGGTCTCCTCTCTCGGCTTCTGGATTCCTCACTGCAGCTTTTTTAAATCTGCGGCTTTTTATTCCTCCATTATAAAGGACTCCACGCTAGGTCATGAAACCTAATCAGAGGCCCTTAACTGAAGTAATTCAATCAAAAGTTCCCACCTGGGCGGCAGATGTGGCTCAAATGGTTGGGCATCCGTCTCCCATATGAAGGGACCTGGGTTTGATCCCCGGGACCTCCGGGTAAAAATTAAAAAAAGAGGAATGTAGAAGGCGTGTGGGCCTCCAGGCCCTGCGCACGGGTACGCCGTCAGGCCCCACGAGCGGGTGAGCCCCCCGGGCCCCGGGCCCCGCGCATGGGTGTGCCATTAGGCCCCGCCGAGCCACGCAGCAAGATGATGACGTAACAGGAGAGTGACACAGGGGAGAGCCAAGATGAGACGTGCCAGAAAACCAGGAACTAAGGTGGCGCAGGCGATAGGACGTCTCTCTCCCACATCGGAGGTTCCAAGGA
>JAQZBX010057410.1:0-17965 GCA_029593785.1 Cabassous unicinctus
ATTATGACTAAATGAAAACTCACACTCCCTAGAAGCCTGCTCCAGGTGCACTCTGTCTTGAATGCCCTCCCATCCAGTAATCCTAAACCAGTAACCCATCCTTATCATATTGCCGTAAAAGCATTTCCAACTTTGTACTTTCAACCACATACTGGCAAATCCCCAGTGTTCGCCTGGTCCCTCTCCCAACCTTCCCCCAGTACCCTGGACCTTCTAATCCACCCTTCCCAATCTAACCACTTGTCAATCCTGCATGACCCAACCCAAAAATATCACTACCCTGCTGTCCTAGCCCTTCAATATGCAACTACACTCTTACACCTACCATAGATTACACCATTTGAGTGATGGCTCACAAACTTCTCTCTTTCTGTTTCTTGAAAACCTATTTTCCAGTCAATAGCTCTTTGAGCCTGCTCAATTTCCTTAATTCATATCAGTGAGGTCATGTTCTGATCATTGTTCAATGCCTGGCTTACTTCACTCAAAACAAGGTCCTCAAGATTCATCCATGTTATCCCTTGTGTTAGCACTTTATTCCTTCTCACAACTAATATTCCATTGTAAGAATGTACCACATTTTATTTATCCATTCTTTTGTTGATGGGCACCTGAGTTGATCCAACTTTTTGCAATAGTGAATAATGCCGTTATGAACATTGGTGTGCATATATCTGTTCTTGTCAGCTTTTTAATATTCTTCATATATATCCAGCAGTGGAATGCTGGATCATATGAAATTTCTATAGTTAGTTTTTTGAGGAATCACGAAACTGTCCTCCACAACGGCTTGAACATTCAATATTCCCACCAGCAGTGGATGAGGGTTCCCATTCCTCCACATCCTCTGCAAAACATATAGTCTGCTGTCTTTTTAATAGCCACCATTCTAATGGGTGTAAGATGGTATCACATTGTAATTATGATTTGCATATCCCTGATAGCCAGCGATGCTGAGCATCTTTTCATGTGCTTTTTAGCCATTTGTATTTCTGCCTTGGAGACATGGCTTTTCAGGCCACTTGCCCATTTTTTAAATGGGTTGTTTGTCTTTTTATTTTTGAGGTGTAGGATTTCTTTATATATGCAGGATATAAGGCTCCTATCAGATATATGGATGCCAAATATTTTCTCCCATTGGGTAGGCTGCCTTTTTACTTTCTTGATAAAGACTTTTGAGGTGCAAAAGTTTTAATTTTAAGGAGATCCCATTTATTTATTTTTCTTTTGGTGCTTGTGCTTTGGATGTGAAGTTCATGAAACCATTTCCTATTACAAGGTCCTGTAGATGCTTCCCTACATTATCTTCCAAGGTCTTTATAGGCTTGGTTCTTATATATAGATCTTTGATCCATCTTTACTTGATTTTTGTATAAGATGTGAGAAGGTGTTCCTCTCTCATTCTTTTGGATATGGATAACCAGTTCTCCAAGCACCATTTGTTGAAGAGGCCATTCTCTCCCAACTGAGTAAGCTTCATGGCCTTGTTGAATTTGAGATGACTGTATATGTGTGGATCTATATCAGAAATCTCAATTCAGTTGCATTGGTAAGTATGTCTATACTTGTGCCAATGCCATGCAGTTTTGACCACTGTAGATTTGTAGTATGATTTAAAGTCAGGTAGTGTGATTCCTCTAATTTCATTTTTTTTCAATATGTCCTTTGCAATTCAGGGTTCCTTACCCTTGAAAATAAAATTTTTAGTTATTTTTTCCAATTCATTAAAAATGCTGCATTGATTTTTATTGGGATTGCATTAAATCTGTAGATTAGTTTAAATAGGATAGACATTTTAATGATTTTTAGTCTTCCTAAACATAAACAGGGAACATTCTTCCATTTATTTAAGTCTTCTTTGATTTCCTTTAACAGTGTTGTTTAGTTTTCTGTATATTAGTCCTTTACATCTTAAAGTTAAATTTATTCCTAGGTATTTGATATTTTTTTATTTTTAATTTTTTTATATTTTTTACAAGATACTTAGATTACATAAATGTTATACAAAAAATATAGGGATTCCCATAAGCCCTACCTCCCACACCTCCCACAACCTCCCATGTAAACACCCTTCATTAGTGTAGCACATTAATTACAATTGATTATTTTAGTTACTATTGTAAATGGTATTTTTTTCTTGATTTCCTGTTTGCTCATTACTGGTATGTAGAAATGTTACTGATTTTTGAGCATTGATCTTATAACCTGCAACTTTACTGAATTCATTTATAAGTTCTAGAAGCTTTTTTGTAGATTTCTCAGGGCTTTCTATGTATAGGATCATATCATCTGCAAATAGCAAAATTTTTACTTTTTCCTTTGTAATTTGGATGCCTTTTATATCTTTTTATTGTCTCAGTGCTCAGACAAGTACTTCTAAGACAATGGTAAATAGCAGAGGTGAGAGTGGGCATCCTTGTCTTGTTCCTAATCTTAGAGGGAAAGCTTTTAGGATTTCAACATTAAAGATGATGTTAGCTGTGGGATTTTCATATATACCCTTTAGCATGTTCAGAAAGTTTCCTTCTATTCCTATCTTTTGCAGTGTTTTTATCAGGAAAGGGTGTTGTATTTTGTCAAATGCTTTTTCTGCATCTGTAGAGATGATTACGTGACTTTTTTCTTTCAATCTGTTTATGTTGTGTATTATGTTGATTGATTTTCTTATGTTGAACCATACTTGCAAGCCTGGGATGAAACCCACTTGGTCATAGTGTATAATTCATTTGATATGTTGTTGAATGTGATTAGCAAGTATTTTGTTGAGGATTTTAGCATCTAGGTTCATTAGAGAGATTGTTCTCTAATTTTCCTTTCTTGTGGCATCTTTGTTTGGCTTTGGTATTAGGATAATGTTGGCATCAAAGAATGAGTTAGGCAATGTTCCTTCTACTTCTATTTTTTGGAAGAGCTTAAGCAGGAATGTTGTTAGCTCTTTCTTGAATGTTTGGTAGAATTCATTTGTGAAGCTGTCTGGTCCTGGACACTTCTTACTTGGGAGGTTTTTGATGACTGAGTCTATCTCTACTTGTAATTGGACTGTTGATTTCATCAGTTTCTTCTTTCATCAATGTAGGCTCCTTGTGAGTTTCTAGGAATTTGACCATTCCTCTAAATTATCATTCTTGTTGGCATATAATTTTTCAATGTATGCTCTTATGATATTCTTTATTTCTGTGGGATTGTTGGTGATATTACCTTCTTCATTTCTTATTTGTGTATTTGCATCTGCTATCTCTTTTTCTGTGTTATTCTGGCTAATGGTTTGTCAATTTTATTGATCTTCTCGAAGAACCAGCTTTTGGTTTTGTTTATTTTTTCCAGTGCTTTCTTACTTTCTATTTCATTTAGTTCTGCTGTAATCTTTGTTATTTCCTTCTTTCTACTTCCTTTGAGGTTAGGTTGTTGTTGTTTTTCCAATTCCTCCAGGTGTGCAGTTAGGTCTTCAATTTATAGCTCTTTCTTCTTTTTTAATATGTGCATTTTTGGCTATGAATTTCCTTCTCAGTAGAGCTTTGGCTGCATTCCACAGGTTTTGATATGTTGAGTTGTCATTTTCATTTGTTTCAAGGTAGTTACTGGTTTCTTTTGTGATTTCCTCCTTTACCCATTGTTTGTCCAAGAGTGTATTTTTTAACTTCTGTATCTTTGTGCCCAATTTGATTTTCTGGCCCCTAGTGATTTCCAGTTCCATTCCATTGTGCTCAGAGAAAATACTTTGTATAATCTCAATCATTCTGAATTCACTGAGAGTTGTTCTTTGGTCTAGCATGTGATCTTTCTTGGAGTGTGATTCATATGCATTCAAGAAGAATGTATAACCCACTGTATTTGTATGAAGCTTTCTGTATATATTTATTAGGTCCAGTTTCTTTAATGTATTATTCAGAGTCATTGTTTCTTTATTGATTCTCTGTTGAGATGTTCTATCTAATGGTGATAATGGTGTATAAAATCCCCCACAATAATTGTAGAGGCATTTATGTCTCCACTGATTCTTTCCAGTGTTTTCCTCATGTATTTTGAGGCACCCTGATTAGGTGAATAAATATTTATGATTGTTCTTTCTTCTTGAAAATTTACCCCTCTTACTAATATATTGTGTCCATCTTTGTCTCTTACACTAGTTTTGCATTTAAAGTCTATTTTGTCCGATATTAGTATAGCTACTCCCACCATTTGTTGTTGTTGTTGTTTTTGCTTGTAAAATTGTTTTCCTGCATCTAGCCAGCTGCTATGCTAAAATTGCAAATCAGTTCTAACTGATTTGCTGTAGAATCCCAGGAAATCTCCAGGCATCGGATCACACTATCTGGAAACAGAGAAAGCTCCAATTCTTCCGTTTCTTTCTGGATGCCCATCACCTCTCTCTCCTGCCCAATCACTCTAGCCAAACCTCCAGCAATATATTGAACAACAGTGGTGACAGGTGGCATAACAGTCCTTCTCCTCATCTTAACAGGAATGCCTTCAGTCCTATACCACCGAGCACAATGCCAGGTGTGGGTCCCTCACACATGGCCTCCATCATGTTGAGAAAGCTTCCCTTAATTCCTCTCTTTTGTAGTATATATATCAATAAAGGGTGCTGCATCCAGCCAAATGCCACTCCCTAAATCAATCGATATCATCAAGTGATATTTCTTCTGGGATTTTTTAATGTTGTATATTATGCCATTTCATCTTCCTGTGTTGAAACTTCCCCACATTTATGGTATAAAACCCACTCCATGAATAATTCCTTTAAGGTCCAGCTGGACCCAATCAGCAAGCAATATGCTGAGGACTTTCAAATCAGTATTCATTAGGGAAAAGGGTCTTTAACTTTCAGTCTTCATAATATCTTTATGTGGTTCTGCCACTAGGGCAATATTGTCCCCACAGAATGAATTCAGCAGCATTCTCCCAGTTTGAGCAAGATTTATAGTAAATCCTCCCTGAAATGCTTGGCAGAACTCACCCAAGAAATCATCCAGTCCCAGGCCAGTCTTTTTGGAGAGTTGTGTGATGACTGTCTCTATCTGTTTACCTGCAATTGGTCTGCAGATGTCCTCCACCCACTTCAGGGCAAGTGCAGTCCATCTGTTTGATCCCAGGAATTCCTCTATCTCATCTACATTGTCCAGCTTGTTTGTGTACAGTTGTTCAGAGTATCCTTTGAGGATACCTTTTATTTCTGTGGGGTCAGTAGTTATGATCCCATTTTCATTATTTATTTATTTATTTGCATCATCTCTTTTTTTCTTTGTCAGTGTAGCAAAAGGTTTGTGGGTTTTGTTAATATTGAAGAATCAACGTTTGGTTTTGTTAATTCTTTATATTCTTTTTTGTTGCTTGTTCTCAGTTTCATTTATTTCTGCTCTGATTTTTGCTATTTCATTCTTTCTGCTTGCTTTAGCAATAATTTGGCATTCTTTTCCTAGCTCCTCCAATTATATAGTTAGGACATTTATTTTTAGCTTTTTAGTCTTTTTAGACGTAAGCATTGAGGGCCATAAATTTCCCTATCAGCTTTGCCCTTGCTACATCCCACAGGTTCTGCTTCGTTGTGTTCTTGTTTTCATTTTTCTTGAGATATTAAATGATTTATCTCACAATTTCGTCTATGAACCACTGATTATTTGAGACTGCTGTTTAATCTCTATATATTTGTGAATTTTCCCTTTTTCCACCAGTTATTATTTCCAACTTTATTACATTATGATCAGAGAAAGTGCTTTGTATGTTAATCTTGTTGAATTTATTGAGATTTAATTTGTGACACAATACATGGTCTATCCAGGAGAAAGATCCATGAGCTGTTGAGAAGAAAGTATATCCTGCTGCTTGGGGTGCAATGTCCTGTATATAATGATTAGGTTTTGTCCATTTATTGAATAATTCAAGCTCTCTCTTTTTTTATTGATCATTTGCCCAGATGTTCTATACAATGCTGAGAGTTGTGTTTTGAAGTCTCCATCTATTATTGTGGAGACATCTATTTCTCACTTCAGTTTTGCCAGTGTTTGCTTCATGTAATATGGGGCATCATCGTTGAGTGCATATATATTTATTATTGTTATTTCTTCCTGGTGAAGTGCTTCTTTTAATAATATATATTGTCTTTCCTTGTCTCGAATAACAGGTTTGCTTTGAAAGTCTATTTTATCCCATATAAGTATAGTTTCTCCAGCTTTTTTTGGTTACTGCATTCATGGGTTATATTTTTACCGGCTCTCAATTTCAATCTGTTGGTATTAGTACTACTCAGCTTAAGGGGTGCTGATGCAAGATACTAGAAATCTGTTGGGACAGAAGCTTACATTTACCAGACCATAAACCATAAGTTACTTCCATCACCAAAGTCTGTTGCCAAGTTTTGGAGCAAGATAGCTGCTGACATCTGCAAGAGTTCAGGATTCCTGGGTCCCTTTCTTCCTAGGGCTTGTTTCTCTCCAAGCTCAGCTTCTTTGCTCTCTCCACAAGGCCAGCTGTAAATTATCAGGTGAATAGCTCATCTCTCTTTCTGGGGCCTCTGCCTTGTCTAATGGAGCCTTCTCTCCTTCCTCACATATCTGCTTCTCTGTGTGTTTATTTCCCAGACTCCAGGATCAAAACTCTTACCTCCCCTCTCTGCAGTGCATTTCATTTGTGACTCCCTGTCCACCAAGGCAGGAACTCAAAGTCCTGCTGATGTGGCCAAATCAAAGCCTTAATCATAATTTAATCAAGAAAAAGGGAAACCTCTGAATCCAATGTAATCTAGTATGCCCAAAGGAAAAAAACAATTTACAAACATAATCCAATATCTATTTTTTGGAATTTATAAACAATATGCAACTGCTATACTCAACCCTCTGAATTCCAAAAATACATTACAGTATTCAAACAATCCTTCAATTAGCACAATGTTAAATACAAAATCATATCACAATCAGTGTAAAGAAATACAATTTGTCTTGAGACAAAGTCACATCGGGCTGTAGAACTCTGAAACTTACAAAACCATTTACCTGCTTCCACTACACAAAGAGACAAAGGAAAAATATTTTCATTATCATAAGGAGAAATTAAGAGGAAAACATGAGTGACCGGTTCTCTACAGTGCAGTAAACCTGAAGGGCGTACTCCATTCAATTTCAAATTCTTAGAGTCATTCTTAAGATGATGGTTTCTTCTCCTTGGGGCCTCATGAGTACCCATACTTTCCAAAGGCATGCCCAATGGCCATTTTCTTGGTTCCACCATGATCAAGCATCAGGGTGTTAACCAAGCTCCAGACCTCACCCTTTAAAAACATTGGAGTGATTGCCACACTTTACGCAATCTCTGGGTTCAAGTCATAAACCTCCTAGTACAGTGAAGTGAAGACAATATCCTCCCTAACTTTTGGCATACAGGTCCAACCCTCTCAGAGCAAGGAGTTGGTGACTTGGCCTTCCCTAATTCATGAAGAACAGGTCCACCCCTCTCAGATCTTTGGGTGGTGACCTTAATATCCCTAATCCTTGGAGAATATGCTATACACTCTGCACCCTGGGACAGCAAAACTGTCCCCAAATATCAGTTGGGAGCATCCACCCTTTTCAATTACCAGGGCAAGATCAGCCTTTCTATACACATGGGTTGGGTTCCTCTCTTGGTCCAATTTTATGTCTTAATTCCATATCTCAGTTTCCATCACTTTTCTTTTAAAGTCATTTCTCCTTCAATCTCTCCCTTCCATGTCCCTTTGTGTCCAGTGGTTTTGTTCAGAAAGCACTCTCAAAAGTTTTTTGGTTTAGCATGCAAGAAGCACGGATGCAATCCGTCAGAAAGTAAGACCCTCCACAAATCTTTCCTAGATAAATTCATCTTCAAACCTGATTTAGAATTTCCAAATTTTGTTAAGCTATCAAATGGGAAACTATTATCTGGGAGCTTGATTTCCACAGACTTGGACATTCCAGAACCAGTTTCTGTTTTCTTTGTGCCCAGCAGTACAGTCCTCAGCTTATCTTTCTCATCTAGCATTTTGTTATCATCTGCAAGGGGAAGCCAAGCAGCATTCTCTGAGGTTACTTTGGAAAGTTCTTCAGCTAAATGCTCAGGCTTCCAATTTTGACATTCTGCCTTCCATAAAACATCAGGAGTTAATCTTGCTAAGTTTTCTGCAACTTTGAAACAAGAATCATCTTTCCTCCGGTTTCCAATAATAGTTTCATCGTTTACTTCTAAGGCATCATAAAAAGTCTCTTTAGAGTCCACAATGCTATCAAGAATCTCTTCAAAGCACTGCAGATCTTTTCTAACTAGCATCTCACAATTCCTCCAGAAAATGCCCCTTAACCATTTATAAAAAACATTGCAGGATTTTGGTAATAGCAAAAGCATGAACTCACTGTCTGGTACCAAATTCTGTAATAGTCAGTCAAAGGGGTGCTGATGTAAAATACCATAATTCTGTTGGCTTTTATAAAGGGTATTTATTTGGGGTAGAAGCTTACAGTTATCAGGCCATAATGCATAATTTACTTCCTTCACCAAAGTCTGTTGCCACTTGTTTGAGCAAGATAGCTGCTGACATCTGTAAGGGTTCAGGTTTCCTGGGTTCCTTTCTTCCAGGCTCTCCAGGCTCAGCTGCTCTGCTCTTTCCACAAGACCAGTTGTAGACTATCAGGTGAATGGCTCATCTCTCTTCCCAGGGACTCTGCCTAGTCTAATGGAGCCTTCTCTCCTTCTCACATATCTGCTTTTCTTGTATTTACTTCCTGGGCTCCAGGATCAAAATTCTCACCTCCTTTCTCTGCAGTTTGGTTTCTATGTGAGTCCCTTCCCAAAAAGGGATCAGGTAATCAACATCCTACTGAAGTGACCAATCAAAGCCTTAATCATTATTTAATCAAATAAAAGTGAAACCTCTGAATCCAATATAATCTAATATGCCAAGAGGAACAAAACAGTTTACAAACAGAATCCAGTATCTATTTTTGGAATTCACAAACAATATCAAACTGCTACAGTATCCTTGGGTATAAGATGAGTTTCTTGAAGACAACATATAGGAGACTCATTTTTTCTTATCCATTTTGCCAGTCTGAGTCTTTTTTTTTTTAATGTGTTTAATCCATTAATATTCAATGTTATTAATGTAAAGCAGTTCTTATTTGACCCATTTTGACCTTTGGGTTTTATCTGTCATATTTTATTTTCACCACTCTTTTTACACTTTTAGTTACTTTTAACGATATAATCTTCATTTCTAGACTCTTTTCCAAAACTCTCTACTGTCTTTTCTTTTCCAGTTATAGCATGCACTTTAGTATTTCCTGCAAAGCCAATCTCTTGGTTACAAACTCTCTCAGTTTCTGAATATATATGAATGGTCTAAATATGCCCTCATATTTGAAAGACAGTCTTGCTGGAAATAAGAGTCTTTTCTGGTAGTTTTACTCTTTCAGTATATTATCTATATGAAACCATTTATTTCTCTACTCCATGGTTTTTGGTGAGAAATCAGCACTTAATCTTTTTGGTTATCACTTTTATGTGATGAGTTACTTTTCTCTTGCTGCTCTCAGAATTTGCTCATTGTCTTTGACATTCTGATTAGTATGTGTCTCAGGGTATGTCTGTTTGGATTTATTCAGATGGGATTATGCTGTGTTGTGTGACACTAATATCTATGTCCTTCAATAGGGCTGGGGATTTTCTAAGATTATTTCTTCAAATACTCCTTCTACCACTTTTCCCTTCTCTAATGCCTCTGAGACACCCATGAAACATATGTTTGCATGTCTCTTGCTGTCATTTAGATCACTGAGACACTGTTTAATCTTTTTCCAATCTTTTCTTTATCTATTCTTTTGTATGTTTGCTTTTGCAGGCCATGTCTTCAGTCTAACTGATCCTTTCTTCTGCTTTCTCAAATCTGCTGTTATATGCCTCCAGTGTATTTTTAATTTCATTTATTGTTCTTTTCATTCCCATAACATCTGATATTTTTCTATGTATTCTTTCAAATATTTCTTTGTGCCTTCCCAGTGTCTTCTTATTATCTGTAGTTTCTTTAACCATCTCACTGAATTTATTAAGGTTTGTTGGAACATATATGTTTAGTTGTATCAACTGTTTTATGTCATCTGGAGATTTATCTTGTTCCTTTAACTGTGCCATATTTTCCTCTTTCTTGGTGTGCTTTGCAATTTTTTGTTGATGTCTTGGCATCTGGCTTACAAGATGAATATATTATGGGTATAGTTTCTAAATTTGGTTGAGGGCTTTCTTGTCTTTTTTCCCTTGCTGGTTGTGTAGGAGGAGCTGGGGATGTAATTGGTACTGTGTGCTGTGGAGGCTCAAGCTGCCCACACTGGCCCAGGAAACAATGAAGCTTCTCCCATCCTTCTCTCCTGCCAGGGGTAGGGCTTCCTTCTTGCCAGAGATGAGGCTAGAGCTGCCATCTGATCTGGGTGGAAAGAAGCCAGTGGATACCATCACTGTGATTTTCAATCAATCCCACCTCCCCTCATGTGGAAGGCAGAGTTAAATGGCAGATACTGCCTATTTCAAAACTTGGACAGGTTCAAATTTTAGCTGTTCTTAGGATTATACTTTGGCCAACCAAATTTACTAATCAGTAGTTAAAGTCAGTGTCCAAACATCTCTTTCTCCTCCAATTTTGGGAAATAGAGCTACCAAATTCATCCACAGAATAGCTCCTGAGGAAGCTTGTGAGCCAGCACAGGATGGGCACTGGCCTCCATGGGGTTGAGAGCTCTACTCATGAATCTTCATTGCAAATGGGCAGTCTCTTCCTTCCATTAATTCAAGACTGTTGCAGTATACTCTTCTGGCCTCCTGGGGCCCCCAAACAGTTGCTTTAGATAGGTCTGTGGAATTACTAACTGCCCTGTATGATGAGCTAAATGTTGGATCTCTTTTCTCTGCCACCATCTTGCCCTTCTCCTCCACTGAATCTTGATGATCTGTTTTATATTTCTCTTATATGTAAACTTCAAAGAAGCCTATGTATCCATTTTAGTCATTCCCATGCTTAGCATTTTTCCAGGAACTTATTGGTAATTAATAAATGAGTATAAATTAGTTAATTAATACCAGTATAATTTAGTAAATCAGTTTCCTCTGCAAATTAAGTTACAATTAAAAATTTAATATTGATTAGAGTTATGCAAAGTCAAACTAAATCTCTGCTTTGGGTTATTTTTGTATGAGCACAATATTTTATTGCCCTTGTGCATCAGTTTTCTATATTATTAAAAGTGAAATGGCCCTAGATTTGAAACAACCAGCTGTCACTGAGATCTAAATATATCTTAGGGAAAATCAACTTCCGTATAGATTCAACTAGATATCATCCCCCATAACATGTTTATTGTAAATTGCAACTTCATAATTTCCAATAGGATTAAATTTTTTTATTTTAAAGAAAATAAAATTATATTTGGTTAATTGATATTTGATATATGGATGTATAGATATATGGATTACATAAGTGTAATATCTGCATCTTCAAAACAGCTGGGTTTAGGTAAAGACATTCTTAAGTATGACATTACAAAGGCAATAAACAAATAAACAACAGATTTATTGAACTTCATCAAAATTGAAAATGTCCATCAAGAATATTGTCAAGAACATAAACAATAACCAGTAGAAAGTAGTTACACCTTCTTATAACAGCTTAAAATCCAGAACATATAAACATGATTGCAGTGTTACAACAGAAAGGAAACAACATAAATGCAAAATGGGTAGACAAAATTGGAAATTGAGACAAAAGTTGGAAACAACCCAAGTGTTCTCCATCAAATGAAACAGGTAAACAAAATGGATTACATAGACAAAATGTAACATCATTCAGCAATAAGAATGAAATCCTGAGAGATGTTGTAACTTGGAATAACATTTGGAAACATTATAGTCACTTAAATCAACAATACAAAGGAGGATAAAGTTTTTATGGTGCCAATATGACATGTAAAAATAGCTCATCCACAGATATACGAAATAAGTTAAATGTCCCATGGTATGAGAACTAAGGAAGAGAGGGTATGTAAATTATTGGATGAATATAATAAAATTTCAGGAAAATGGCTTCAATGTTAGTAGGCACTGCTCAGCTATTTCACAAAAAATGCAGGGAATGGGCAAAATCCTACCTGAGTGAGTTGTTTTGGAAATCCACAGAGCAGGAGGCTACAGGGCATCATTCTGGAGGGAGCCTGACAAAGAGATTAAGAGCACAAGGGAACACCTTGTGTTGCTTGTCTCTGTGACTAGAAACAGTGGGTAGGTAAGCCCCACACTCAAGGCAAATAGCCTCCATGCACCCTCTGGCTCACACCAGCCAGCTGAGTGGGAAAGAGCATTCCTTGGGAGGAAGAGTAGACTGACAAAGTGTGGAGAGTGGTTTCCTTTCTGTGGGTTTGACCACCTGAGCCCCCTTTGAGTCTTGGGGAGGATACCAGCCAGCTCTCTGTTGGCCCCAGGGAGAGAGTGGTGGGGGAAACCTGCTAAGGCAGCTTGTCAAACCCAGCCATCCTGGGAGAGAGGAACTTGGTCAGGGAGGGGTCAGAGCAGGCACCTAACTAGCCCAGCCCATGAAAACTGTAAGAAGTCTAAGTTGCCTTAGGGAAATGTGGGCAGGAATAGCCTGATAAGCTTTCAAAAGCCCATCTATATGGAGCTGCTATAGTTCAGTAAAGTATTTCCCACTTTGCATGTAGGAGGTCACTGGTTTGAGTCCTGCAACCACCAAAATGAAGGAATCCAGGGAGACATAAGACACACAGCACATTATGATTGGGAACTTATAGATGGAGTTTCTGTTGTTTTGTTTTATGGCTTTTTGGATTTTACATTCTTTTTACATTATTTCATTCAATAATACTAAATATATCATCTACAGAGGGCAACCTGCAGGGTGATTAATTGATGAGCACTAGAAGCTTGAGAAAGACCCTAGGAGCCTAAGAGGGAAGGCTGTTTTTCCTGGGTTGTTTCTTTAGCGATGTTTTGTTTCTTGTTTGTTTTTTGCCCTTATTTGTATACTTTTTCTCTTTTACTTATATTTTCAACTTACTTTATTTCTCTTCTTCCCTTCATTTTTCTGTCTTCTAACTTCTATTGCTTTTCTTCCATTTCACTACTTCTTGTTTAGTCTTCTTTTTGTTTTTCTTTTACTCTATTTGTTTCCTTTCTTTCTTTCTATTCTCTTCTCATCTGCCCAGCCTTTTAATTCATTCTATTTTTTCTCTTCATTTTGTTTCTTGTTTTATTTTCTTCTGTTCATCTATCCAGGCTTTTAATTCACTCTATTTTTTCTTTCTACTTTGTTTCTTATTTTATTTTTTTTTCATTTACCCTTCATTTTATTCTTACTCCATGGATTTTTTTTATGATTTTAAAATTCATATTACTTAGATTCCTAGCACTTCAACTGTTTCTCTTCCACCTTTTTTGTATTTTTATTAGTATTATTCTTTGTCTCTTCTTATCTCTTTCCTTTTCTCTGGTCCTAATATTTTTTTCAAGGAAACAAATACAACTGAAAGGATATCAAATAAGAGGAACTAAGTATCAAAAATTAAACTTACCACACAAAAAGACACAACAAAATAAAAACTTAGAGTAGAAGGAGAAGTTAACCAACTGAATAAGCCCATTAAGATAAACATGCCTAGACACCAACAAATAATTATAAGTCATACTAACAAACAGGAAGACATGGCCCAGTCTAATGAGAAAACTAAAAAACAGGAGGTGATAAAATGTAGAACAACTAATCAAGGATATAAAACCAAATGTCATGAATCAAATAAATAAATAAAGTGAAGACAGAGATAAATTATATTAAGAAAACACTGCGGGGACATACTGAAGTAATTGTAAGCATACTTAAAAAGATAATAGACCTGATGGTTATGAATGGCATATTGCAAGCAAACAAAAACACTCTGGAAACACATAACAGAAGATTTAAACAGGCAGAGAAAGAATCAGCAATGTGGAAGACAATACAGTTAAAATCAGACAGATAGGAGAACAGATGAATAAAAATATTTTAAAAATCCAGCAGGGACTTAAGGAATTGAATTACAACATGAACCACACAAACATATGCATTATAGGCACCCCAGAAGGAGAAGAGAAGGGAAAGGGGACAGGAGGAGTATCTGACAATTCCCAACTCTATTGAGGGACAAAGATGTACATGTCCAAGGAGTAAAATACACCCCAAACAGTATAAATCCAAAATAGGCTTACCCCAAGATATATACTTGTCAAATTGTCCATTGTACAAGGCAAAGAAAGATAGTTGAAAACAACAAGAGAAAAGAGATCCACCACATACAAGAGAAGCTCTTTAAGATTAAGGGCTGATTTCTCCTCTGAGACCATGGAGGAAAGAAGGCAATGATATAACATAGTTAAGGTGATAAAAGAAAAAAAAATCCAGCCAAGAATTCTCTATTCAGCAAAGCTGGCATTTAAAAATGAGGGAGAGTTCAAAATATTCTCAGATAAACAGAAATTAAGAGAGCTTCTCAATAAGAAACTTGCTCTTCAATAAATACTAAAAAGATAAAAAGAGAAATAAAAACAACATATGGTATACATGAATCTAAAGAAACTATGGGTAATGTAAGTAAATCTTGACAATAATAAAATTGAATGTTAATTGATTAAACTCTCCAATCAAGAGACACAGATTTGAAGAATGGATAAGGAAATATGACCTATCTATATGCTGTCCACAAGAAACTCACATTAGACCCAGGGATGCAAGCTAGCTGAATGGTTGGAAAACATTTTTATATGCAAACAATAATCAGAAAATGACAAAAGTAGCTATACTAATATCAGACAAAATAGACTTTAAATGAAAAACTATTGTAAGAGACAAAGAAAGACACTATTTACTTAAAGGAATAATCTATCAAGAATAAAGAACAATCATAAATATTTATGAACCTAACCAGGGCACTTCAAAATACATGAGGCAAACATTGGAAAAACTAAGTGGAGAAATAGATGCCTCTCCAACTATAGTGGAGGAATTTAATACACCATTATCATCATTAGACAGAACATCTTAAATAGGTTCAGAAAAGAAACAGAGACCGGGACAGAGGATTTAGATTTAATAGACATATAAAGAACATAATAGAGGATTTAGATTTAATAGACATATAAAGAACATTACACCCAAATACAGCAGGATTTACATTCCTCTTGAGTGCACATGGATCATTCTCCAAGATAGACCATATGCTAGGCCACAGAACAACTCTCAGTGAATTCAGAAAGATTGAAATTATACAAAGTAATTTCTCTGACCACAGTGGAATGAAGCTGGAAATTAGTAAGGGGCAGAAACGCAGATTAGGTACAAAGATATGGAACATAAACAACACACACTTAGACAATCAGTACATCAAGGAGGAAATTACAAAATTAATCAGTAACAACATTGAAACAAAAGAAAATGACAACACAATGTAACAAAACCAATGGGATGAAACAAAATCACTGGTGAGAGGTAAATTCATAGTGATATATGCCTACATTAAAAAAGAAGAAAGAGCAAAAATCAAAGACCTAACTGCACACCTGGAGGAAATAGAAAAAGAACAACAAATGAACCCCAAATCAAGTAGAAAGAAGGAAATAAAGATTAGAACAGAGCTAAATGAAATTGAAAATTAGAAAGTAGTAGAAAAATAAACAAAACCAAAAGCTGGTTCTTTGAGATTAATATAATGGACAAACCCTTAGCTAGAGCAACAAACAAAAACTAAGAGAAGATGCATATACTTAAAATAAGAAGCAAGAAAGGGAATATCACCACTAACTCCACAGAAATAGAGTATCGTAAGAGGATACTTTGAAAAATTGTATTCCAAAAAGATGGATAATTTAGAGGAAATACACAAATTCCTAGAAGCACACACACAAGCAGCCTACATTGACAATAGAAGAAATTGATGGACTCAACAGACAATCAAAAGTAATGAGATTGAATTAATCATCAAAAACCTCCCAACTAAGAAGATCCCAGAATCAGATGGCTTCACAGGTGAATTCTAAAAAACATTCTGGAAAGAACTAACACAAACCCTGCTTAAATGCTTCCAAAAACTAGAAGTGGAGGGAACATTGCCTAACTCATGCCAACATCACCCAAATACCAAAGACGAAGATGCCACAAGAAAGGAAAAGTATAGACCAATCTCTCTAATGAACTTAGCTGCTAAAATCCTCAACAAAACACTTGCTAATCGTATTCAACAACACATCAAACAAATTTTACACCATGACCAAGCCATTTTACCCATTGTATGCAAGGATGGTTCAACATAAGAAAATCAATCCAAGTAATACACCAAATAAACAGATCGACAGGAAAAAAAATCACATCATCTCTATAGATGCAGAAAAAGCATTTGACAAAACACAGAACCCTTTCTGATAAGAACTCTTCAAAATATTGGAATAGAAGGAACCTTGTTCAATATGATAAAGTGTTTATATAAGAAACCCACCACTAACATCATATTCAAGCATGAAATCCTGAAAGCTTTCCTTCTAAGATCTGGAACAAGACAAGGATGTCCACTGTCACTGCTCTTTTTTTAACATTGTTTTAGAAGTAATTGCTCATGCACTTAGGCAAGAAAAAGATATAAAAAGGCATGCAAATGGAAAGGAAAATCTAAAAAATTCACTATTTGCAGAAGATTTGATCCTATAGATAGAAATCCCTGAGAAATCAACAACAAAGTTTCTAGACCTTCTAAATGACTTCATTAAGGAGGCAGGTTATAAGATCAATTTGCAAAAATCTGTAGCATTTCTGTACACCAATAATAAGCAATCTTAGAGGAAATCAAGAACAAAATCCTACTTACAATAGTAACTAAAAGAATTAAATTCCTAGGAATAAATTTAACAAAAGATGCAAATGACTTGTATGCAGAAAACTACACTACACTGTTAAAGGTAATCAAAGAAGACCTAATAAATGGAAGAATATTCCCTGTTCATGGATAAGAAGACTAAACATCATTAAGATGTCTATCCTACCCAGACTAATTTACAAACTTAATGCAATCCTAATAAAAATTACCACAGCAGTTTTTACTGTATTGGAAAAGCTAATTATGGAATTTATTTTGAAAAGCAAAAGGCCCCAAGAGAAATGAAATTGGAGGATTCCAACTACCTGACTTTAAAACATCCTACAAAGCTACAGTGATCAAAATTGCATGGTGTTGGCACAAGGGTAGACATACTGACCAAAGGAACCAAACTGACACTTGTGATATAGATCTTCACCTATATAGTCAACCGATATTTGACAAGTTCACCAAGTCCATTCAACTGGGAGAGATTCGCCTCTTAAACAAATGTTGCTTGGAGACCAGGATAGTCATACACAAAATAATGAGAAAGGAACAACATTTCACACTACGTAAAAAAATTAACCTAAAATGGTTCACAGATCTAAATATAAGAGCCAAGGCCATAAAGCTCTTGGAAGATATATAGGGAAGCATCTACAAGACCTTGTATTAGGTAATTGTTTCATGAAATTTACACCCAAAGCATGAGAAATGAAAGAAAAATTGATAAATGAAACTTTCACAAACCTAAAAAAAATTGCACCTCAAAAGAGTTTGGCAAGAAAGTGAAAAAGCCTACTAAATGGGAGAAAATATTTAGTAACCATATACCTGATAAGCGTCTAATATTCAGCATATATAAAGAAATCCTACACCTCAAAAATGAAGAGACAAACAATTCTTTTAAAAATGGAGTAATGATTTGAATAGACACTTCTACAAAGAAGAAATACAAATGGCCAGAAAGCACATGAACAGGTGCTCAACATCACTAGCTATTAGGGAAAGTCAAATCAACACTACAATGTTATTTCATCTTACACACATTAGGCTGGCAGCTATTAAAATACAAAAGACTACAA